>JAMKCH010054258.1:0-10043 GCA_023653785.1 Ophioderma brevispina | reverse complement strand
ATAGTTGTTACAGTATCGTCTTTAAGACTCCTTAAGAGAAAATGTTATCATAGTTGTTGGCAATGAGTAGATTTCTGTTGATTTTTGGCGTGCGATGAATCATTAAACCCGTCATTAAAAGACTAAATTATTATTGACAGTTGCCCGCTGTTTCATTTATTGTATTCTCTCTTGGAATTGGAAGATGCTTTCAAAGATTGGACATTTTTGTAGATAACCGGATACCCATCCAATGTAGAAAATTATGCTGATTTATTTACAAGGCATTTAGTTAGCTACGTTGTGGAACTAATGAGGTTGTTGTTTGTAAGAATTGGACAGATTTAGTTGTTTTCCTTATGCCAAAAGCAACACATTATGAATATCGTTTCTTTTTTAATGGCGGGTGGTCATCAGTTAAGTTCGCGATAATGAATTTAGCGGGAACCATTGAATCTCGGGAAAGGGGTTATTACAATTTCAATTTTTAACTAGAAAAAATGGCGGGATTTCTCTCATATCTTTGAAATTTGATAATACAGACTTTAAAGGCACTATCGGTGATTTCCTAAATCAGAAAATAAACAAAACATATTTTTTTCTTTACTGTAACAGTTATAGGTATCCAAACATACCCTACAAGTGCTAAGACTGAAAGCAACCTAATAAGGACAAAATCATACATTTTAGTCATTTTTGTCCGTACGGACACTTACTGCAACACGTAATTGAAAGGAGCTTCATATCTTTTTGAGCACTGCTGTTTTCTTCCTGTTTCCAGTTGCAAAAAATACTTTCAGAAATACATATTTAATATATCTAAAAAAATACTTTTGAGAATTCTACAGACTCAATTATAAGTATAAAGCTATTTTTGCACATTTCAATCTTTCAGGTGAATCACTGATAGTATTAAGCACATGAACATGAATGAATGAGGTGTCACCTTAGAATTCTATTACTCTTGAAATCCGAAGATAAAATCTCACTCCGTCTTAAAGTTTGAAAATCATAAGTTTGGGATGCTCAGCGTCGAAGCGGAGTGTTAATATTTTGCGAACCTGGGAGCCAAGGGGGCAATTAACTTCGACTTTTGAAAGTGGAGGGCCCTGTCCCTACTTTCCATGCTTCCTATCATAGCTGCATGAAAAAACGATAGTAACGTATTGAAAATTGCTCAGATAAAGTGCCAAGTGGAACCTCTACTTTGAAAATAGTTCCGCCCCCGCTGTTGCAAACTGAGGAACGGTTGATTTATATGAGAGTTCATAAGTATTTTTACGATCATTTATAAAGTTGGAAAATGATATTGCGCACAAATATATCTGCATCAGATTTTTTATTTTTGAGTCAACTTTTTGAGGGGGTTCAAATCAAAACACACAACTTTACAAACTAAACGCGAGATGTGAAACTGTGTATGGAAGGTGAAATTATTAAGACTGGAATTTCATCTTGAGATCATTGCACCAGAGTCTTACACCATAAAATCACTTAGTGATAAGTCTCACCCACACTCCTCTTTTTTGTAAAGTGAAAATTATATATAAACTTCTCTGACCAAGTTTTCTCACACATTGATTGTGTTTAAATAAAATTTGATGGGGAACGTGAAGGATAGCCAATCTCGCCTCAAAATCAGATGGAAATTACACGGTATACTAACATGGAAAATTCATCATCATCTCACGACAGCATAGAAAATTACTGGCCTCATTCAAGATGGAAAAAATCAAATGCCGACAAGAAAAGCACAATATGTGATATCAACATTGGGACTATGGATACGGATTTAAAAATGACACAGGATCATGATCAATTGATCCTGAAGACAATTAACGATTGGAGAGGGCTATATTTATCAATACCATTATACTCGAGGAATTAATATAATATTTTCTGTGTCTTGCTATTTTTAATTAATTCAGCCGAGGTTGGACGGTGTGGACCTGTATATTCCGTGATAGAGGGAAAAAAGAGGTTGATGACAAGTGAATATAGAGGGGTAGAGGTTGGGTAGTAGGATAAAGCCTTAACGATGGCTTCAAGTCCATATTCTGCATGCCCAGTAGTTTTAGGTCATCACACACTTTTCAAAACATCTTCCGCCCTTTACTTTGTTCTTAAGTAGATTACTGGCTCGATTCCAGCTTTATCTCGTGTCGGAACGCACGAGCACTGTGCTCTACGAATATATCGCCTCTTCATCTGTGCGTCATTGCCTATATTCCTTTACTCCAAATGATTGTACTTAGCGGACACTTTTGGAAGTAAATGCGTTGAGAACTATATACAAGAATCACAATTGACAACTGGGACGGGCCATTAAGGTAAACCATTTCCAAAGATTAAACAAGGCCTCAAATACAAAGCAAGACGTCACATAATTATATGAACAAATGCTGATACAAGTGTCAAAAATGATACCGGTGATAACGTTCTCAACATCTCGAATCAAGGATCAAAATCAGATAAAGGTCTCAAATGGTGATAACGGGGTCAAAGTACAGATAAAGGGCTCTAGCTGTTGGTGGAATTGCTTTTTTATAATAATATTAGAAATAATAGATCAACCTCTAAAATGTCATCAAGCAGTGTACTTCGTATTGAAGTCGTATCAAAATGATCCAGTTTCATAAGTTTATCCTAGTAAAGCCTAACTAATTATCATATGAATCGTCTTGAACAATGTTTTGAGAAAGTTGTTTATTTTTATTTTGTTAAAAAAAAACATAAATTTGAAATGTTTTGTAATAATCCTCTTCTAGCTAGGGGCATTCTAGCTAGGGGGGCACGTCCACTTCGTGTACTAAAACAAAATATCTCACAAAAACTTCTGTGTAATCAACATCCTTTGAGCTATTGTAGCAAAATATGGGGAACCACCTTATCTGGGATCAGGGTGGCCCGTCAAAGTCGATTATGGGTGGGTTGTAACTACAATCCTACTTTGTACAGCAAAGATGTAAATTGCTGTTTTCGTTATGAGCTGCTATTAGGCAATACTAAAAGTTATGGACTTTTTTTTTTCAAAATTGATTTTAAATTTAACAAAAGCCCAGGCCCGTAGCCAGGGGGGTTCGGGGGGTTCGATCCGAACCCCCTAAAAATCAACAAAAAAAAAAGTCGTCAATACACCACTAAGAATGAAAAAACACAGAAACAATGTTGTTGTTATTTGTTTATTTATAACTTGAAATTGTCACTCTAAACCGACCTTCTTTTGAGAGAAGAAGTACTGCCGGGGTATGTAATTTTGTTGGTAATTTTGAATGGAGAGATAGGCCCCGGCGGCATATTAATCTTTTTTTCTTGCATATCTTTTCTTACAGAATCCCACATATGCATTGATATCCTATTGGGTGATTCTACAAATTTCGTTCGGTGCCATTAGCATTTTTTACACTCTGAGCGAGAAAATTTTACTACAAGTATATATGTCCCATTTTCGTTGTTAATTTGATGCAACTCGACGAGTTCTATCCGAACACCATACTTTGCTATATTTTTGACGACATTATCAGTTTTGAGATTTAACCGGAGGTCCGAAAACGCAAAACCATGTTCCGCCATCTTAGCTTCAAGAACAAAAATCTCTATGGCCGTGTTTTTCTTGCTTCTCTTCAAATTGTTCTTTCCAAAATAAAGAGCAAAAGATGGTGAAGGTCGAAGGTCACAAAATCATCCTGTACATGGTCAAGTTCTCCAAATGCCTAAAAGTCAAAAGACTAAAATTGTTCTTTTTTAATATCCTTGATTAAAACTATATGGGAAATATAGAAGAGTGAACACTTAAACATGTTGAGGAACCCGATACACCAACCATTTTCAAAGTAATCGGTTTCCAGTGATGAAAATTGACTAATGAGCTTAACCTATGATAATAACGGTCCCCAAACGGTTCCCCCAAAAAATAAGTCCCCTCTGTGAATACAGACTTTGTACGTGACAAAACTCACTTTGAGGGTATTACTTTCTTCCAATCAAATAATTTCAATTGTTTACCGAACATTTTTCAGTAATACATTCATCATTTGTTAAAGGTAATGCCCTTTTCTAACCACAAGCATTGTGGTAAATTTTTTTTTTTTCAAAACAAAACCAAACCATTTGCACTTTTCAACTTTCTATAAAGTGTCAACATGTTTACAACGTTCATTACTTTAAGTCTGCTTCATGTTGTTTGAGCGCCTTTTTCAAAATGTTTAATTTAAAATAAAATAACGATTCATTGCCCTTCTAACTTTAAATGAAATTCCATTACTTAAATTTAAAAATTAAGTGTCAGTTAATCAATATCGGGTGTGCCCACCATCCTTGTCAATGAACAGCTAAACATCGACGTCACATAGAATTTGTAAGGTTACTGATCAGCCCTTTGTCGCTCCTTTCCATGCCCTGGTTGGAGAACTTTGTGGCAAATCTGCTAATGTTGTGTCTCGTCAAATCTTTGACCGCACCAGTGTCTGGTAAATTGGCTCTTAAGTTTCGTATTGCTTTTGTGGTGTACACTGCATTCTCCTTGCAATCTCTTTAATAACAGGACCCCTTCTTCCAGAAATGCGGTGCATCTCGCTCGTTCTACTCAGTTAACGACCCATTGCAAGAGAAATCACCTTGCCACATGTTTAATGAAAGATTTTTTGCAACATTTGCCATTCATCACTCATCAATCAGTTCATTATCCTAAGCATTTCATTTAATTTTAAAGCTTCTCTTTTCATGACCCACACCTGAATCATTCTGTATCACTTCTTGCCCTTATCCTTACGAAAAGCATTATGTAACCGGGATTACATACGGCCGTGACGTTCTCCACTAATTTGGCCAGTGCATTTTTCAAATTGGTTATGCATTAAGGACCATTAAAGAGTTCCATTTCACATTATGGTGCAATAATTGCACAACGAGTTGAAAGTGCAAACATTTTTTTGGTCTGTTTTGAAATAATATTTTTACACACAAATCTTGTTGTTTAGAAAAAAGGCATTACCTTTCCACAAATGATGAACTGTATTGCATGGAAAATGTTTCCTGTAACAATAATTATGATGGGAAAATATAAACCCATCAAAGTGAGTTTTGTCATGACAAAGTCTGGTCATCCCAGAGAGGGACTTATTTTTTGGGGACCGTTTATTTGTTTTCACAAACATAGGCATTTGCGACTGTTTTAATATAATTTCAAGCAAGCATTAAACGTACATTTAGAAGCCGGATTGCAAAATAAAATCAACTTTGAATTTTATGTATCTGTACACAGTGATGAAGAGCGTTATCTGATAACGTGTTTCTTTTTTGTTCATTGGCATTACAATCATCGATTTCAATATTATGTGGTGGGAAACAGCAAATAACATTATCCCTCTTCAAAAATCGGATGTATACATGATGTTAAAATGCCCACCTATCACCAGTAATATGAAATGGTGAACAACATTATCTGACAATGTACATGTAGAACTGTTTCTTTTCTTAACATTGTGGGTCTAAAAAGTATTAGTAAAGGTCATGTAAAAATCAACTTAGAGCAAAAAGAAGCAATATAATGTAATTACACATTAGAATGCTTCATACCCACTTATCTTTGAAATTTAGATTAGTAGTAGTAAAACCAAAGTTTTCAATCCGGTGTAGAAGTAACCATTGTCCGGCGTACTCATAGTCCGGGAACAATGGTGAACAATAGGGCAATCGATTCAGTTGACTCTTTACGCAACATTAGTTTCACGCTTTATTCCGTTATCGTCTATGGAGCCCCGGACTATGGCTCCCACCGGACTATATCTGCTTTCACACCGGATTCACCTCACACTGGCAGCAACCGCCCTTATTCCTTCCTTCCACTTCACCCGATTCAATGCATCCTTCATCCTCAACCCAACCCTCATACTCTCCTCCTCTACTTGCTTCTTCCATGTTTTCTTTGGACGTCCCACCTCGAACTCAAAAGCCCTTCTTAAGGCAGAAGGGCTTGAGAGGTTTAGAAATCAAATTAGATGAAATGAACATTTTGACACTGTCTAGAACGATTGCATGGTGTAAAATACCATTATATGTGTTTATTTATTTTTCTTACATACTTAAAGGTGCGTGTTCCGATCGTCTTTGGGACCCCCTGATTTACCCGGAAGTAGTATCGATTTGATACTAATGAAAGGCCGTATTTTTCTCATTGTCCTGAATTTGAGCCCCTAATCCTTTCATTCCCAAGATATCAACAAAAAACCGCCTTTTTAGTGGTTAACCCTTTTTTTTGGCACATTTGAATAGGGCTTTCACTGGGCTTTGCAACATGCGTTATTGGCGTCTACCATCAAAACCGCAAGTTTTTCCCCCGTACTTGATGGGTTTGTATGGTTGCAAGTGCCGCTCTCTTAATCAGTAGAGACCCCAATACCCTATGAACACCACCTTTAAAATATATAAAATACAGAAGTATAACAAATGAATTAAACATGATTTGGTCTTGAACGTATTTCTAATAACCCTATGGCTTGACAACGTTATCCGGGCCACCTTTACAAAAGAATGAAATAGGAATTTGTATCCATTAAACAATATTAATCGTTTCATTCCTTGAAAAAATAGATCCCATTGTTTACTTAACAGCAAGTGTTTAGTTTTTTGCTGTATTTCTGAAATCGAGTTCTGGAAAAGGTCAATATCATCGAACATACTTCCAGTAAAGTTGAAAAATTACCCTCTATACGTTAGTGGGTATAACAGAAACCATGCCAAACATAGCCTGTTTGTTTTATTATATAGAGATATTTCAGTAAATTTTTACCTTTTATATTTTTCACACACTTAATTAAATGAGAATGAATGCGCTATCATTAAATTGCACTAATAACGTTGTTCACATCGCGAAAAGTGACAATAAGTACAAAATCCAATGGTCTGCTATATAAAAATATGAATAGTGGTGTTCGGAATTTTTTGATCCAGTATCTTTCAACATGTTGATTATAAAAACGATTCATATTAAGCCAGATTTGAATCACTTAATTTTTATTTCCTGAACTAGCACCGATTCTGTAGAAGAGCCCCTATAAGGCCTATGTGTCTATGATAACATAGTACCTCCTCGTCCTTCCTCAATAAGATTTTTAAGGATTTTTTTGTTTTTTCTTTTTCTTCGCTGGGTCACTTTGAAGCATTTTCGGTATTGAACACACACATCAAAATGATTGGTACTGTTTTTTGTTGTTTAAACAAAAACCAAAGTGGGTCGCATTTCTGTTATATTTATTTGATTATAATCATGAATTTAACCCTAACGAGGTCAAATACCCACAATACCGCAAGCGGACATAAAAACAATTGAACTAAGCCGAACTACCTCATCAACCGAGGGCCATATTGATACGTAATCGCTACCAGGCAGCGACACCGGGCGTGGCTTGATACGGGTGAGCAAGGGTGTTGGGGTGAAGAGGAATCCGGGGGAACCACCTTTTTTTCATGTAGGCATAGATTTTCAATGAGAAACGAAAACTAGTCAAACTAGTTAGGGTTATTTGAAAATGGTGCACCCAATGGCCTCCATTTGGCTTTTCAATTTTAACAAATTTCACAGATTTTTCTGAGGGGCACATCCCCTCTAGACTCCCCGGCGACTCATCGCGCGGGACATGGCGCTAACGCGAAACCATTTTGGTCACTGACCAATCGAACCCCCTATCGTAGACGGCTGGCTACGGGCCTGAAGCCATATGTAGCTTCACATTAGCGGACCCACTATTATTAACTGAATAACGATTGTGCTTGGAACTGTCGAAAAAGCAGATTCCACGGTGTTTTTTGCTTTTGCACTATTTTTGTACACTCATTAATTCCAAATAATTAAAGAAATAAGGGTGATGCCGTATCGTTTATGGGCTCATAATGTGTCCGAGTCGAAAAAACTAAATAATGGCGAGGCGCAGCAGATTCCATTATTTAATTTTTTTTCCGGCCGGATACATTATGAGCCCATAATACTACTGCAACCCCTTTTATTTCTATTCTATACCGAAAACAGCGTGATTAATGAGAAAATTCATTCGCGACCCATTATTGCAGAAATAATGGGCAGTAAACTGACCAATCAGGATGCTGCATTTTCAATAATGGGCAGCAGAGTACTAATATGGAATACAAGTATTTGTTGTTGACATGCAAAAAAAAAAAACCATTGTTTTAGGTTAGAGGGGTGTCCACGTTGTAATTGGCTATTCTTTGATAGAATTATTATGTACTATTGTATTATGCAATTAAATGTGATTGATACTAATGGAAATACAGTTCAAAGTCACTTTCTGAATCACTTGGGACGTCATCTAGGCATGTTGGTACTTCTTTTGGATCAATGGATAAAGGATGTGGTCCATGGCTAATATATCCACTGGTACCAAAAAACTCGCGTACAGTATTTTATAATAATCTTTCTTGTGCCTACTTTCTTCCATGGTATTTGAAAAACTAATCGTCTGAAAATGTACTATTTATATTAAAAAAGAAAGTTGATAGTAATTCATGAATGATATGGTACACTCACTACACTGGTATAAATCATGTGACGTTTTTTGCAAATTTCAACATTCTACATTTCTGTTCTTCGCTATCAGGTATCAGGTCGACCAATATAGTAACGAGAGCATTTTATCCGCGAATCCAGCCTTTCTCCATGTACGCTGTAAAAACATGAGGAGTAAACAAGGGATTCTCATCATAATATGAAGCCAAAAATATTAGCCAATATGAATAAATCTTACCCAACAACTAAAAGTTTACTTACTCTCCATTTGATTATGATTTACTTTACACCTTATTTTTACAGTGATAGACAAGAGAAAAAACTCAACAGTTCCCCTGTTTTGGGAACATTTTCCTCCTACAGATATCTTCAACATTTAATTAACCATGCTCTCAAATGCTTGACCACCATATCAAAATTTAAATTCTAATCCTATAAAACATCTTTTTTCTACCAAAGCTTCCTCATGTATATGTCTATACATTTATGTGTCTTCCGGCGTAAGGATTTGGACATTTTTTAGATAAGTTAGCGGTACGTTGGGAAGATAATGCAGTTGAGAAACGTAAATATACAAGAATCACAACTGTGGGACTGCCATAAGGTAAACAATTTCTAATTTTCTCAAGTTAAACAAGGCCTCAATACAAAGCACGACGTCAAATAATTATTATGACAATGCTGATACCAGTGGTCCAAAAGATACGGTCTCACATACGATCAAGTGATCATAAGCATAAAGGTCCCAAATGTTGATAACGGGGTCGAAGTACAGATAAAGGTCCTAGCTGTGGTGGAATGTGTTTCTCTAGAATAATATAAGAAATAATAGAGGAACTCTAAATGTCATCAAGCATTGTACCTCGTATTGAAGTCGTATATCAAAATGATCCGTGTTTCACAACGAAGTTTATCTACCTGTTACAAATTTTCCGTGAATTAAGAAAACAGATTTTCCGTAAATTACTGGAAAATCTGGTTTGAGAAACATAAAATAAAAAACAAAAAACATAAAAAATTGTTTTATTTAACCGAAATTTACGGAAGTTTTCCGGCAGCAAAATTTTTAGACACTTTTGTCGTTCCGTAATTTTTAAATTACGGAAAATTCTGTTAAATACGTAGTTTTTTTTTTTTTTTCCATAATATGAGACAAATTTCTGTAACATTTTACTGTCAAAATTTCCGTTCATTTACAGAATTCTGTAAATTTACCCTAAGAGTCTGGAAAACCTCTGCCAGAAATTTCCGTAAAGTTACGGACTTCTTCTGAACTTTTTTGAGAAAAGTTTTTTAATTTATTTTGTTATAAAAAAAGTTGAATGTTTTGTAACTTAATCTCTCTGGCTAGGGGCACGTCAGCTCGTGTACTAAAACAAAATATCTCACCAAAACTTCCTGTGTACTCATATCCTTGCTGTCATTGGTAGCAAAATTAGGGAACCACCTTAGCTGTGATCATGGTGGCCCGTCAAAGTCGATTAGTGTGTGGGTTGTAACTACCCAATCCTATACTTTGTACAGCAAAGATGTAAATTGCTGT
>JAMKCH010054253.1:0-23007 GCA_023653785.1 Ophioderma brevispina | reverse complement strand
ACCAAATTTCCCCCCAAAAGGGGTTATTCATGTGACAAATTTTCTCAATTTAAAACAATGAGGTCTTTGGGTGGAAAATTTTCAAGATTTTCAAGGTGTTTGGGGGATTTTTTTCAAATGTAAAAAAAATAATAGGGGTCTTTGGTGGGAGACAGTGATAACCTTTAAAAAAAGAAAAGGTCTTTAGGTGACAGCGATCCTGAAAATAGGGGTCAACACCCTTACAGTGCTTCCCAATCCCCCCAATACATTTCTCCATTGCTAAGTATGGCTTCTGAAATTCCCACGTGTTTCTCTCCCCATTCATGTGTTCAGCTTTACAACATCATTTGCTCACAATGAAATGCATAACGTGAGGAGAAACATGAAAGTTGGCTTCCGTACACTGTTGAAAAACACTCTGTGAACACATACATCCTCAACCTCTAGGCACCATACCGGCCTATCTATTAGCATCTAAGCACTATTTCGATTGGTTGCTTTGAAGGTTATAGCATGTAATGAGCAAATCAGAGATACTGTAAGAATGGTGGTATGGTTTACACAGAGATATAGAAGCACAATTTTGATTGGTTACTCAGAGGGCTATCTCCTGTTGTATCCTGCAATTAGGCAATCAGAGAGGGTGTATCCGGGGTGTATCATAGGTTCCTATAACCATAATACATCATGGGGATAGGTTTATGATAATAAACTCAGGAAAGATAAAAATCAGATGAGTTTGTGTGATTTTAACTATAGTGTTCAAACTCCACAGAACCTTCTTCTGATTTAATACTATTATCATCAATCAGTCGTCATGGTAACAGTTTGGTTTTGACGTACGTCTGCTGCTTGATTCATTTACTAAAGGTGTACTTTACGATTTTATCAATGTCAGGTTTTTGATTTATGCACTTGAAATTTTGAAAGACAAATTAGGGTTCTCCTCTCTGAAGACAAGGGAAATATATATGCATATTAAAGGTGCTTGTTCCGATCGCCTCTGGGACCCCCCTGATTTACCCTGAAGTAGTATAAATTTTGATATCAGATGAAAGGCCATATTTTTTTCATTATCATCCTGAAATTTCAGCTTCCAAATCCACCTCTTTGCAAAGATATAAAACAAAAAACTGCTGGTTAACCATCAATATTAGCACAGTAGTGAATAGGGCCTTGCAATGCGCGTTATCGCTTCTATTATCAAAACCGCAACTTTGTTTCCCACGATACTTGATGGTAAGCTTATGCAGGTGCCAGGCTCTCATATCAAGTGGAGAACAAGACACACATAAATCGGAACACCCACCTTAATTTCTGCTGACGTCCTAAGGGCAATGCACTGAAAAGAGGGTTATCTCAATCCAGCGATGCGCCACTGTGGTTTCTGTCTCTTAAGATATTTTTAGTACATGCGTCATTTCTCCTCTCATATTTGACCCAGATCTATCTATGAATGGATAATTTTTGAGTCTGAAATGGTGTAAGAGAACATTATGCCAGGTTTGAAAGCGCTGGTTTGAAAATGATAGTGACTTTATGTGTTTTAAACCCCCGAGGTCTACCGGCTGATTTCATTGGTAAGACATAGGGTCATAAGATATATGGAAGGTCTATTTTGATCGGTTACTCACAGGTTATATCATGCTATATTGTGAAATTAGCCAATCAGAGATACTTTTAGAAAGTTTGTAGGCTATCACGGGGTTAATGCATTCATTGTCAGTGCATCTTTGATGGCCAATTTGAAGAAAACTTCTTCAAGCTTTATTCCACCCTGTGGAGTTGCTGGTGTGGAGGTTATTCTCCATGGGAGTACCTGTCATCTGCGTCCTCTTTTCACCTCTGCTGATTCCATGTCCTTCTTGGAAAACAATCTCTGCCACCTGCTCTTGGGTCGCCTAGTTCCTCTGTTCCTACCTCAGTTCTATCCCCTCACCTCACAAAATTTGTCTCCACTTTGCATCATGTTATCACCCATCATGTCAGTCTTTGCCGTCAAGCAGTTTCTTCTTAGTTTTCCAACTTTCATCTTTTTCTTACAAGCGCCTCATTGTCATGCCTGTGCCTTCTCGTCACCCAAGGGAGCTAGTATCTAACAGGTTCAATCTTGGCGACCTTCATTTGCCATTCGATCTCTATGTTACACCACTGCTTCAAGTTCAATGCCATTCACAATGGTCTTACACAAATTTGCCTTTCGCTTTGCAGCAGACCTCTTCTACACATATCCATCACTTTTAAGCTATTCCTGCAAATTTTCAAATATTTGGACTCTTCTGGTTGGATCGCTAAAGTGGCTTTAAGCAGGGTGCCATCTTTTGGCATATTAAGATAAAACCACTGGCCTTATAGAAAATGAATGAATCAGATGAAACAGTCTAATTAGTAGCAGCCATTTTTCAGAAACACTTGAGTTTGCTAAATCTGCCATAACTTGATTACTATTTCAATTTTGGTTGCAATTTACTATGAAAATGGGTCAATGTTTCTGTTTTCGGTACAAATGCACAATGGAATATTTGGTGGATTTTTTGATTTTTTGGAAAGGTTAATATGAAAATGTGGCAATGTTGAAGATACTATGAATGAACATGGCTGCGAAAATTTCAAGCCAACTAAGAAATGGGGTCGGAAATTTTGGAACTAATAATTAAGGGTCCTATTTTTGTACACTGTTTTGGTTCACTATAAACATGGGTTGATTTTTTACCTGGCGGAACGCACACTGTACCCAATTTTGGGTCGAGTAAGTACACCCAGGATCTAACCAAATAGCCAATGACTTGGTGGGTGATTAAACGCATGATGAGGTTATAGCTACTGTATATTGTCGGACAGGTTTAGGAATATAATGAATGCATACCATCTAAAGCAATTAGCGTGAAAATTCCAAACTGGTAGGTGATTGAATAAGGTCATGATGAAGATTAGTGCTGTATTACTTTGACAAGCTTATGAATATAATTAGCTCTTTGCTCATATTTCGATAAATTGGAGTAATCCTAAAAAACTCTATCACCTCAAGCCAGTAATCGATTGCTAGGGTGATGGCCATGGGAGGTATCGTGGTGTGTATATGCTTCTATTGGGTTATGAATACTAATGGCTCATTGCATACATATAAGTTTCTAATGCCTTTAATATTGCTTCCATTCAAGCCAATTGGAAAGTGTGTTAATTACAATGCATAATTTTGTTGTAATTTTCACCCCACAAGTTATTTCAGAATGAGTGGAATGAAACAATTGAAAAAAAAAAGTTTGAATGGTAAAAGTTACCTAGGTACATCTTGCCTTTAAGAGAATTATTATTGAAAGTAATGAGTGAAGTGTGTACCTGTAGATGTTTGGAAATTGATACGGATTAGTAAAAACCATGTGTCTTTCAATGAGTCCTCAGCAGAGCATCCATTTTATCATGTTGAGTCTTTGTGGTTAAACCAGAAAAGAAATGGATAGGCCAGTCTGACAGCTATATTATGTTGGCTTATTATGGACATTTGAAAAAACATTTGAGATGTTGTCTTTTGTATTTCAAGTGGTAATCATGTCAAACTTTTTAGTTGCGATTGTATGCATGATTGATTGATTGAGATAAGTGGTCTGAGTTAAGTGTAATATTAAAAAGATAACTAGAATTTCCAAGCAAATACCTACAGAGAGATGGGGGTTATTTTTGTCAAAGCAGCATTTGATTAGATGGCCACCAATTTAAGGCAGAGTCAGAAATTTTGAAATATATATTTTTCTGTGTATTAATTTTAAAATATTAGTAACTAAAATTAAAGATAGTCACCTAAACTGATGAATTCAGTTTGGATATAAATCGATTTTTCATTTTGATGCAGTAAACATAAAGGGTGCATGCAACGGAGATTGTCAACATATCAGGGTCCCTAAAAAAATCGAAAGTACTTATTTTAGCCATCTGATATAAGGCTTTCCATCAAAAAAGAACCCCATCTGAAAGGGAATTTTATAAGCTGGAATTGTTTCTTTAATACAAAAACTTGGAGGTAATGAATTTCCTATTGATAGGAGCAAATACGAAATTAAAAAAAAAAAATTACATTGAAATATAGGCAAATCAAAAATCCACCTTTTTCTCGCTTTTAAGACATTTTTGTACCGTAAATACAAGGTAAGAAATCTATGAGTTTCTAAATCTAGTTATGAATTATTATTATGACACAATATTGTGTTGTACCTTCAAAATCTCTCGTTGCACCTTTAGGTGTTGTCGCAGTCAGAGGCTACTGTTGTAAAAATGAAATCTGGATCCAGAATTTTATTACAAAGTTATGATTTTTCTTATGAAGGGTACATCGATTTGAGCTTACCTATTTCACATAGCGATTAGTAGACTAAGTTATGAACAGCAAAAAAAAAACATTGATTGCTAGAAAATTGAGGGCGTCATCTTCAGGAAATCTCTAAGTTGGGCCTTTAAAAATTCTCTTACAAGGCTCCTTTAAAAAAAAATTATGCGCTTCTTGTCCTCCGCCCTCACCACTTTCGACCCCGGCCACCTCATTTTTTTTTTTAATAGGTAATTTATTAAAAAAAAACTTGGAAAAAATGAGAAAACCCATACTGAAATATGTCCCGGAAATTGAACGTACCTAGCACAGTTTTACATGCATAGTTCCAAACAGTGGCCTGCAAGCCCTGGTTCGGGGCCTACTTCGATCACGGAATGAGCACACGGGATACGAGAGTACCTGACATGTTCGGTTTTTCAGACCCTTCACAAAGTCTAGTTTTCTTGCAAGTTTTGCGCTATCGCCTGAAATCTTGGCAGCTTATAACGGAGTCTACGATGGGACTACGACCAATGCTACGACTGGAGAGTTGTGTAGTTTCCAAATCATGTGAACCCCAAACTTGTTCTAACCATCATTATTGTGGGAAAGAAGTTGTATTTGCCACTGACCCTATGAATGGCAGCCAGCTCAACGGAATAAACTGCATGGTAGACTGCGGTGGCAGCGGTCGTGGAGAATAAGTACAGTTCATCATGGTTCATGACATCTAGGTGGGCTGTGTTGTGGTATTATCAGCTGCAGAATTGACAGCTGTTATTCGTATTTTAGCTACTTATACCATACAGGTGGCGCAGCAGTTGGGTTACTTTAGTAGCTTTAGTATACAAAATTGCATGTGCATTGGTATTACAAAAAATATTATGTGTAAAAATTTGAGAATCCTTAAAAATAGTAAAGTTTTTTAAATTATAGGATCAACAAATGGGGGGGATTGTTGAGCCTGAGGAGAGGGGGGCAGGGTGATGAAATGGAACCGAACCAGCGTCATCGAATACGATGAACAACATGTCCAATACATCATGTGCATGGATTGTATGTTACTAGACTGTAAAATTTCAACAGTTGAACATGTTTACGGTATTGATACATGTAGGGAATGGAAGACCACTGCTTTATTTTAAGGGACACACTGCACAGTTTCGGACCTTCAGTAATGTCATTAAGCAGTTGGCTACATCGCGAATAAAACAAAAAAAAAAAGGCCTCCTCCCTCGTCACTTTCGAAGACCAGTAGGAAGGGGAATTAATTCTATTTTTTTAGGGCCCAACTACGACCCATTATGAAAATGTAGCACTTCTGATTGGTTTATTTCCATGATTTATTCTACCATAATAGGCCACAAGTGCGCTGCCTTTTTAAGATGTGCGTTTAGTATGCAGTTCTGCCCAAACATTTTTTTGGCCTTTGAACCAGGGGCGGCCCCCAGGGGGTGCAGGGGGACGGGCCGCCCCCATGAAGAGTTCAAATTCAGGAAAAACAGGGGGTTTTATGCAATAAAGTTGTGGAAAAATTAGGGGGTTTAACATATGAGTTAATCTTGTAATGTTTCCCCTTCCTATGATTTACCATGGCATCACCTGATATGCTCAGTCCTTCACACTGTGATAAAGTGTGTGAGCACACAAAAATGTATTTTCGACGTCGCCATTTGTTTAACGTAAAAGCGAAATCTTGACGAAAAATTCAGATTTTTTTTTTGTTTAAAAAAAGGAATATTTTCTTATTCCAAAACCCTGGGAGCTGAAGAATCAACTCCACTGTAAGGGCAAGTTTTAAATATCAAGGATGAAGTCATATTTGGGCCATGGGAACACCCATGACCGACCCACACCAAAGCACCCAAATTAATTTGTGGTTTGCTGTAATTTCTTTGGGTAGTTTTGGCGAGTTGCTGTATAATTGAATGCGGCTTGTCCGCCATCGTCTGAGCAAGGTCTGAACATGGCATTTGGCTACAACCCTAGTCACCATGCATGACAGTGTTGTGATCAACAATATAGCATCCACTGGGAAACAAAACTTGCAGATCAATGGAATGGGTATGGCCATTTAGTGACCGTAGGTCACTAGTGACCCTGATGAATTCAGCAGATTTATACAGAATAAAGTCCAGCATTCTGCACTTTATTCTGTAAAAGTCTGCTGAAACAGGGTCACTAGTGACCCAGTTTCAGTAAATGGCCATACCCCGATAGAACTACTTCAAGAGGGTGAGAAAATTCACTGAACTTCTTGTGACAGAGCCAGAGTGTGTATATTGAGTCAATCGCACAATGCACCAGTTTTGGGAAATTTCACCTCAATAGGGTCATTTGATCCCACAAAAATCCTATTATTCACATAAAAACCCTGACTTTTACGCTCATTTTAGCTCACAAAACGTTAGTACTTAGGGAATTTTTCGTATGATCATGAAATGTCTGGTTGTTTTGAAGGTTTTTTAACACTTTTTATCCCTAAGTACTGGCATGGGTTAAGTACAGTACAGTATAAGTACAATGCAATGCATGATGGGATTAATTCAAAACACCCTCTGGGACAGAGCTAAAACTGCTCCTACTGATTCTTAAATTTGTTCATGCCTGTTATCCCTGTGATTAATGAATAAAGAAACCTTCACTGTGTTCAGTTCATTGACTTTGTATATCTTCCTGGAGAACCTCGATGAATGTCGAGGACTAGCAAATTAAACATCTTCAGCTCTGACGGGCATGTTGAATGTTAGCTCAAGACGTTGGGGAAAACATCTTGAGATGTCATGTGCATTGGAAACACCTATAATCACCATCATCGCTCATCTTGATGAGATGCTTTTGTGTTTGTACTTCACTGATGTGTGCAGCGAGTCATTTTCTATGTTCTTAGCCCCAAATTCCTTGTCAGGTCATTGATTTGGTTTTTTTTGGGGAAAAAAGATGATTTGTGAGATGTTGACGTGATAACTCATAAATGTTGATGCGTCGAGTCTCCACAATTTTTTTTAATGGCTAAAATATGTCTAATGTTTATGTACTATATTGGGCACATTGTATTCTTGGTCTTTTTTACACATGCACTAAAGTCACTGTCACAAGTGGATTAAAAGAAAGTTTCTCTGTTTAAGGTGATCAGACGAATTTGCCATCAGTTTCAATAAAATCTGAGCACTCGAACAATTTTGCCCTAGGATGACCTTGAACTGTTTTGCCTTATAGCTGTTAAAATCGGGAGTTTCTGTAACCTAACCCATCTGACACACTTTTTTTCTGACACACTTATGAATTCG
This sequence comes from Ophioderma brevispina, assembly GCA_023653785.1. Taxonomy (NCBI): domain Eukaryota; kingdom Metazoa; phylum Echinodermata; class Ophiuroidea; order Amphilepidida; family Ophiodermatidae; genus Ophioderma; species Ophioderma brevispina. Next base: position 15,432 of record JAMKCH010054253.1, on the reverse strand, counting down.
GAAACCCTTCACGGCAGGTTTATTCCGATAAGGTTTCCGAATTCATAAGTGTTTCAGAAAAAAGTTTGTCAGAGGGGTCAGGTTACAGAAACTCCCGTTAAAATGTCCACAGATAAGGCAAACTATACATTATTTTCATCAGCATGATGTGACGAGCATGTCAGCGAACAAATTCACAGAAAGCTACACAATCAGAATGCATTTATTTTTGACCCATAGACAAAATTCCCTCTGATTTTGGAAGTTCTATCCTTTTTCCAGTTGGTGACTTTTAATATATTAATGGGGGAAAAATATTCCATTTCAATATACTCAAAATAGTGGTGGGCGAATATTCATTTTCAATATTCAAAATAGTGGTGGGCGAATATTCAATTTCAATATACAAAATAGTGGTGGGCGAATATTCAATTTCTCTAGGCTATTATTGTTTTGTTTTTTCTTTTAATTTGGCATCAATTGGTGTACCATGTATGTTTAAGTGGGAGTACATTGTGCAGCTTTTGTTCAGAGATATGAAGAATTCTCCCGTATCAATCACAACATTACTCTAAAATCAATAAATGAGGTCATGTTTATCTAATTAGTAAAAATGCCATTAGCAGTTGGTCTTTTAAAGTGTTGGGAGCGCCCACATTGGCATTATGGGCTGCCTTGTGTATTCACATATTTTTTTTTTTTTTTTAGACAGAGCTGATGACCGATCAAATTTGTAATTTAAAGATTGATTTTACAATCAATTGATAACATCAAAAAAAATTAGGAAGAGTATGAAATGTTTAGCATCTGGCTTTTGACAAAAGGAGGAGTAAGGTTTATTTTTATCTAACAATAGATAAAAATATCCATCATTTTAACATAATTAGGCATACATTATGTGTAGCTTGCAAGGCCTGTACGAAAGCCTTTTTTATAATTCCTTACTTATGCCAGGTAGGACCACTCTAATTGGTCAAACTTTGGCAAATTCCGTATGTACCCCTCCTTTTTAAATCCTACAGGAAACATTCTGTGTGTGGGCCGCCAGCTATCGCTGGCAGGACCACTTGCAATCCGTTTGTGCGTGGGTTATGTATGTATGGTGTGGGTTTTAGTGGAGTGGGTGTCAAAAATTGTTAAGTTTTTTCGTGGGGCGGCCACAGTTATTTTCTGTGAATTATAGCGAGCGCGAAAGCCGAGAAACCGCGAAATTCTAGTTTATTATGGCCTAAAGCAACATACACCTAACCAATAAGGCTATATAAAAAATAATTTGATCAGGTAGACTCTGCCCAAACTTTAATGTTGTTAGTTACATTTGCAAATAATTAGGAAGGATCTCAACTTCTAAAGCATTCTTTTACTTTAATGTTGTATCTGAAATGTTTAGAAAAATTAAAACAAAATTGGAAGTGGTCTCAAAAAAGAAGTAAAAGGGATACAAAACATGATTTTTTTACTCAACCTTGTAATAAGAAAATAACACATAGGTATCTATTTGGCACTTGTGTAAGAGGCTTATCACCATGTTGAAATTCTCTGTAGGAGTCAGTAAAATTTGCGATTTAAAACAGACAATTTCTACTCTCTATATGTTCATGAGTGAATCTCACTCTTTTAGAGTGACTACAGAGTCCACTCCAAATCCAAAAAGAGCAAAATTTCACATCTTTCAATGAATAGGTTTGGACAGATTTATTCTTGATAATTTATGAAATGATGAAATGAACTAAGTTGATAGGTCATGTCATGTCACTTAAGATTGTCATGCAATTCAGTATCTTAAAAAAAAAATCAGCAATGACACCTGTTGCAATGCTTCTAAACATAAAACTATATAACAGAAAGAAGTGAATCGCGTGTATTATGGAATAGCCCAAGCCCGTAACCGATTTCTCTCACACACAGCGCACCGTGGTTGTTGCTACGCAGCACTCGCGTATCGTCATCATTGTTGCGCAAGCACACGTATATAAAAATCTGCGTCACACGTTATGTTGTCAGTGTTGCATTTCCCCAGTGTTCCATTGTCTGATCAGCCGATTTTTCTGCAATAATTATGCGAAAACCAATCGATTGAAGAAACCATGCCTCTAAAAAGATTCCTGCATCCCTAATGCACAAAAAGTCTCCCGATGACCCCTGTTAATTTTGCTTAGGAAAAGAAATATTTGAGTGCGAGTGATGGCATGTGGCATCAGTTGTTGTTTTCACTTGCTAAATATGACGAACATAAAATACTTGCGTGTCTCATAACTATGCATAAGGACTTTCCAAATACGAGGATACATAAACCAAATATGGTGATGCCCAAAACTATGATAATGAAGTGCGTATGCTCATTATAATACTTTTGGGCACCTCGAATTTGGTTACGCCGTTTGTGGAGAATCCACTTGTCTACCTTTATATAAGTCGTTGCTTCTGAATGAACTAATTCATTAAAAAAAGGAGCTTGTTAAATCAATACTTTGCAAAGCATTTGTATTGATCTATTAGTAATCAGAAAACACCTGCACAGTAATCTCCAACAGTGGAAATCAATCATATATTCAATTGATCATCTGCTCGGTATCTTTATGGGTATAAGCCAAAGGAGTACAAACTGCATTTAGCAAAATTAGCCCATAGTTTATCAAACTTGATTGCCATCATTTTCAATAACTTTGGGAAAAAATATTTTAAGGTACATGTGTTTTAATTTGGGCAGCTTCTATATATTTAGTGGTTGAATTATTAGATATTGCTAAAAAGGCTTTGTGGTTGTGCCACATTTTGGTGTTATAAGCAAATGTTTATAATACAAATTCCCATGCATAGACCCAGCATTTTGTAATTTCCAGGCAAATATTACAAACCGACAAATTTCTTGCCATGAAATTCGATTCTGCACGTAAAATTTAGCACTTGTATTGCCTTTGTATTTTAGCCTGAGCAAAAACTGTCTACTATTCATGCCAGTGTATCATATCAGGTAATTTCTGTTTAATTCCCAACTATTTCTCGAGGCAGCCACATAGCTGTAAGACTCGCATATCAGTATTTCTGAGGAACGGGACTGTATAATGACATAGATGGTCCTTAATTTGATTAGAACGTGAGATATCATGACAATGCAGAGCACACATTGACTGCATCAGATAAGTGTCTCAGTTGTTGTGGGAAATTCACTCCATTTTATTGAGTCGTAGAAAATATGCATTGAAGTAACTCAGCCAGTGTTGAGAATGTTATTGTGAATGTTTCAAATCTTAAAGGTGCTACGGAATATTTCAAAGGCATCCATTATTGTGTCTCAGTTGTTGTGGCAAATTCACTCCATTTTATTATTGAGTCGTAGAAAATATCCATTGAAGTGACTCGGCCAGTGTTGAGAATATTATTGTAAATGTTTCAAATCTTAAAGGTGCTACGGAATATTTCAAGGCATCCATTATTGTGTCTCAGTTGTGGCAAATTCACTCCATTTTATTATTGAGTCGATGAGAAAATATGTATTGAAGTAACTCAGCCAGTGTTGAGAATATTATTGTGAATGTTTCAAATCTTAAAGGTGCATCCTTGTATATTTTGTCATATGTAGTGATTTCATATAGATTAGACATTCAGTTGATTTATTACCTTGTATTTGTCTACAAAAATGTCTTAAAAGTGAAGAGAGGTGATTTTAATATGATCATATTTCAATACAAAATGTAAAATTAATATACCTAATTGGCAAAACCTCTAAATACACTCTTCTATACAGCACTTTCCAAATTTTGAACCTTTGTCATGATCGTGACTTGATTGGCAAGCTGAAATTTTTATGTTGTGCCTAGAATTTTCAATGCTCAACAAAACAGTACGTAGGGAACATAAGTACTTTTGCTTACATTATAACTTGTTTGAATTATTCAAGCACTATTCAAGACAATATTTCCGAAGCCTAGACTGCTCATATACGAGACACCATATTAGAAGAAAAAGATGCAAACAGGGTCATACCCAATAGAATCACCAATGCGCTTCCCTTCACTGTTAGGTATATATTTGTCTCAAATAAAACAGGCTGAATTTTGTTATTTGCTCCAATTTGTATACCAAAGAAGAAATGATTCTCAGCTTAATCCTTTCAGATAGGGATATTTTATAAATAAGCCTTACATCAGTGCAAAATCAGGGCTTTTAATTTTTTTGGGAGGACACCCAATTTGTATGGCTTGTAAAAATGGGGAATTTAGGAAACTTCTTCCCAGGAAAGTTGGCCATTTGGAGGGAAACTTGGAATTTTGGAGGGAAATTTATACATAAGATATAGCGGGAAATCTGTGAGAAATGTAACTATCTTCCCGGGAAATTTACATTTTTTCAAACCCTGCCAATTTGTGAAGTCTTTCATCTCATAGTACTTTCAACTCTTTTAGTCCCACACCAAAGTGTGTATTGAGTCCATCCCACAATGCACCAGTTTTGGGAAATTTCACTTCAATAAGGTCATGTGATTCCACCAAAATCCTATTAACACATAAAAACCTTGATGTTTACTCTCATTGTAGCCCACAAGGTGCTTAAGTACTTTGGGAATGTTTAGCATGTTTTGTGGTTCTTCAATAAGTACTGACATGTGTTCAGTACTTATATAATATTGGATGGCTGAGGTTGATAACAGAAAATATCGCCCGAGCCTAGATCAAATATTGGGCGAGTCGAAGACGAGCCTGATATTTTGTTGGCGAGGGCGATATTTTCTGTTATCAGCCGAAAAAAGCCATCCAATATTATTATTATTATGCATGAAGAAGCTGATTTGACCAAAATAGTTTTAAAATTGCTTCAAAACTAATAAAAACGGAGTATTTGCTTGACGAGTTGCATGACCGAATGCCCGATATTTTTGCGTATTGTGCAGTGTTGGGCGGTACGTGCTAATCGCACTGTGGTATTGCACCACAGATGCATAATAATATTAGTTATTAGGTGAGTTTTGGTGAGTTTTGGGGTGATAAGGATTATATCTAGTCGAGGAGTCTGTATCGGGCGAGGGCGCAGCCCGAGCCCAGATACAGAATCCGAGACTAGATATAATCCGTGTCACCTCAAAACTCAACCTAATAACGATTTTATCATACCCAAGCAAAACAAAATAAGCACAAACATGGCCTAAAGAAAATTATAAGGGTGCTTCACAAAACAAACAATACTTCATGGTAAATTGACTGTAGGCATATTGTTTTAAATGAGTGCAAGGGTGACGAATTATCAGCGACAAGAATCTTTGAAATAAAACAGCACTAAAAATCATCTTTTTCTGATTCATAAACAAAATTCTTGATCTATTTTAAAGTCTTTTAGTATATGTGAGAGCGATTATGCTGAAATCTTGTTCCAACTCGGGCCCACATTGCTAAAAATCGCAAAATTAGAGCACTGATTTACGTCAAAAATGAACGCTGAATTTTCGGATTTGTGTTGTCATGATGCATGGTCATGCATGCGCAGTTCCTAACTGACATGATACGGACATTGAGACGCGCTCTGAGGGGGTGATACGGGATATATCTAGTCAGTAAATTGAGGCGATTATCCAATGAAAATCGAGAGATCTACATGATGGTATAATAAAGTACAGTATAGGCACATTGCATTGCATTCTGGGATTTATTCAAAATACTCTCTGGTCCTACACTTTTAAGTCATTGGTTTCTGAGATGGCCTGTTGGTCATTTGGGAAACCATCTCAAATATTTTGACATAATATCAAAATTGGCTTTATATAGATAGAATTGGGTCCTTTTTTTCCAATAAATTTGATACAATCTTTAGGTAAAATAACTAATTTCCACACAAGAATTGATGTAAAAAGTCATTTCATCCTATGCATTTGGGCCTTGCTCACTACCTTCATGTCAATTCGGATTCACTGTAAAGGTTATTTTAAGATTTTTGTGCATGAATAACGGACCAGGACAAGGTCGTATATGGGCTGTGCGAGTGAGAACATCTATGACAGACTGCCGGCTAACATCAGAGTGTCCGAATCAGATTGTCAGGTTTGCAGTCTGTATTGCTGTAATCTATTTTGATTCATTTGAGTGAGTTGCTTATATAGACGATTTGCACGATCCCCATAATGCATCTCGTATTGTGCACATTTCCATCCGGGAACTTGTACCAGCCTCAAGTCAGCTAAAAACATATGGTTAAGAGCGTAATATTAATACTACAAAACTTAACCTATCAGTGACGTTGCACAGTTGAACTGTATTGGTCCGGCAGGTGACAATTAGGACACGGTTACGATCGAAAATGCTACCTTTTGTCGTCAATTTCAACATCAGTGTCTCGCTTGTTTTTGTTCCTATGATATTTTTCTACATTTCTGTAAGATTAACTTCATGTGAAAAGGTACTTTGTATTGTAGTTTTAGGCACTGTCCAGCGATGCGAACGAACAACAGAATTGTGATGCGATCTGGGGAAACCCGCCACATGGTGAAAATTTTATGTATTTTGAGTTTTGACTATCATTGCAAAGTTTGAAATATAAAGTTTCCATAACTTTTTACTTCTTTCTTCTATGAGACACATCAAAAGTTATGCCTTATACAATCTGACAAAAAATAAAGTACAACAAAACAGATTTTAAGGTATTTTCTTTATTTTTTCAAAACTGTCCTGTGCGACATGTGGTGGGTTTCCCAGATCACATCACAATTTTATGTAAATATGAACTCTGAGACAAATGGGCACAATACGAGATGCATTATGGTTATGGAGATCGTGCAAATCATCTATTGAATGAGGCTGGGCTGCCATCATCTGCTTACAATAGTCTGCCGCTAAAATGAAATGAAGATGTCTTCTGTTCAGGTGCCTGTCCCACTTAGAGCAGTTAGGTATGACAGGATAGGTAGTTGAGAAATCTCTCAGTTAATTCAATTTGTTTCACAGGTGGTCAAATTCACTTGAAAAACCCAGAAAGATGTGCATGAGGGCAAGGCATTTTTTTCAGTCTTTAAAGGGATATGAGGAGATCTGATGATGATAAAAAAAATTATCTCAATTTGCACTTGATTGGTTGTAGAACACGTATGGAGAGAATTTGGAAGGTTTGGAGACATGTAGAGAAGCATGCTTGATAATAAAATTACCTTCTCCTGATAGAAAGTACTAATTTTGCTAAATTTGTACTTGATTGGTTGTAGAAGAGTACGGAGAAAGTTTGGAAGGTTTGGAGACGTGCAGAGAAGCATGTTTAAAAATAAAATTACCTTCTCATGAAAGAAATTACAAATTTCTCTAAATTTGTACTTGATTGGTTGTAGAAGACATAGAGAATGTTTGGAAGGTTTGGAGAGTGTAGAGAAGAATGCTTAAAAATACTGAATCATCTTTTTCTGATTCATAAACAAAATTCTTGATCTAATTTTAAAGTCCTTTTATTATATGTGAGAGCGATTATGCTGAAATCATGTTCCAACTCGGTCTAACATTGCTAAAAATCGCCAAAGTAGGCAGTGATGTACTCAAAGATGAACGCCGAATTTTCGGATTTGTGTTGTCATGATGCCTGGTCACGCAGCGCAGTTCTAACTGACATGATACGGACGTTGCACTCGCGCTGGAGGGGGTGATAACAGGATATATCTAGTCATAAATTGAGGCGATTATCCTATGAAAATCGAGAGATCTACTTACATGATGGTACTGATAAGTAACAGTATAGGCACATTGCAGGCAATGCATTCTGGGATTGATTCCAATATTCTCTCTCTGGTCCTACACTTTTAAGTCATTGGTTTCTGAGATTGCCCTTTGGTCATTTGGGAAACCCTCTCGAATGATTTTTTTGACATAATGATCAAAATGGCTCTGTATATGAAGAATTGGTCCTTTTTTTTTTCAATAAATATTATACAATCTTAAGGTAAAATAACTAATTTCCACACAAGAATTGATAAAAGTTCATTTCATCCTATGTCATTTGGGCCTTGCTCACTAACCATTCATGTCAATATCGGATTCACAACTGGAAAAGGTTATTATTAGATTTTTGTGTATAAATCAGACCAGACAAGGTTGGTATATGGGTCGCGAGCGGGAACACCTATGACAGACTGCCGGCCACATCAAAGTGTCCGCATCAGCTGTCAGGTTTGTCACGTCTGTATTGCTGTAATCTATTTTGATCATTTGAGTGATTTGCTTATATAGATACGTTTTGCACGATCCCCATAATAGACATCCGTATTGTGTCCATTACGATCCGGGAACTTGTAACAGCCTCAAGTCAGCTAAAACATATGGTTAAAGCGTAAATTAATTACTACAAAACTTAACCCTTATCAGTGACGTTGCACAGTTGAACTGTAATTGGTCCGGCAGGTGCAATTGCCACGGTTACTATCGAAAAATGCTAACTTTTGTCGAATCAATTTCAACATCATGTGGTCGCTTTGTTTTTGTTCCATGAATATTTTCTACATTTCTGTAAAATTAACTTCATGTGAAAAGGTCTTTTGTATTGTAGTTTACGGAGGCACTGTCCAGCCGTGCGAACCGAACAAACAGAATTGTGATGCGATCTGGAAAACCCGCCAGAGGGTGAAATTTTATATTTTGAGTTTTGACTACATTGCAAAGTTTAAATATCAGTTTCCATAACTTTTTACTTCTTTTCTTTCTTCTGAGACACCTATCAAAGTTTTATGCCTTTCAATCTGACAAAACATAAAGTAAACAAATCAGAATTTTAGGTATTTTCCTTATTTTTTTCAAAACGGCCTGTGCCATGTTGGTGGGTTTTCCCAGATCACCATCACAATTTATGTTAATAGCCCTCGAGACAAATTGGCACATACGAGATGCATTATGGTTATGGAGATCGTGCAATCATCTATTGAATGAGGCTTGGTCTCCATATCTCTACATATCCTGCCACTACAATGAAATGAAGATGTCTTCTGTTCGTTGGCTGTCTCACTTAGATCATTTAGTATAACAGTCAGGGTAGTTGAGCATTCTCAGTTAATCAAATTTGTTTCACGGATGTCAAATTTCACTTAAAAACTCCAGAAAGCATGTGCATGCAGGGCCAAGGCCAATTTTTTCAGTCTTTAAGGAAATATGAGGAGATCTGATGATGATAAACAAAATTATCTCAATTTGCACTTGATTCGTTTAGAACATGTAATGGCGAGACATTTGGAAGGGTTTGGAGACATGTAGAAAAGAAAGCTGCTTGATAATAAAGATTAGCCTCTCCGATAGAAAGTCTTAACATTTTGCGAATTTGTTACCTTATTGGTTGTAGAAGGGTATGTCACGGAAGAGGAGAGGTTTGGAAGGTTGGAGACATGCAGAGAGGGGGTCGTGGAGTGGCTTAAAAATAATGTACCCGGGGGGTATCTCATTAGACGAAAATGACAAGCGTTTTCTCGGGCTGTGGGTGTGGGACTTGAATGTGGTTGTAGACGACTAGAGCAATGTTTGAAGGTTTGGAGATTGTAGAAGAATGCGTAAAAATACTGAATTAACCTTCTCAATGTGGCAGCAAATGGGGCTAAGCGTTGACCCTTGCTTATGTGGGGGTGCTGAGACAATGCAGGGGGTTTTGGCAGGGGTATATTAGTCCAAATCCCACAATGCTCAGTTTTGGGAAATTTCAACTCAAGAGGGCATGTGTCCACAAAAAGTCCTATTCTTAACACATAAAAGGCCTGACTTTTGCAGTATGCTCATTTTAGCAGAAGTTTTTTTAGCATGATCATGAAATGTCTTAGTGGTTCTTAAATGGTGGCCTGGTTGTGGGCAACTCATGGCGGTGTAGGGGGAGGGGATCTTTTTCCCCTAAGTACTGACATTTTGATTTATTACAGTCACATTTGCAAATGTAGGGCAGGGGGGGTGGTGGATTGATTCAAAACACTCTATGATTTTGGCCTTGTTCACTTTCGGTGTGATTTAATACGTTACAAATATGCAGCTAAACCCTGGTTGAAAAAAAAAGGTGGAGCATTTTGTGGAAATGCTGTATTCACTTTTAAAACGATCTGGGGATACTAAGTAAAAATGGTGGAGGTGAGAAAAGGTGAAGAGAGCAGAAGGCGAAAGGATAAAGAGGATGAGGAGAGAGGGATGGAGAGGGAAAGAGAGGGAGGAGAAAGAGAGGGAGGGAGAGAGATATATACCAATTGAATTCAAAATAAGTATCTAAAGTTTGAGAACAAAATAAAAATACATCTGCAGTTGGACTTGGCTTACAATATTGAAAATAACCCTTTGAAAAAAAATCATGAATGTTTCATAATAAACTGATTTCATTTTTCTGATTGTTTCTGTTGGAATTCCAGAAACAAGAATTTACCATCACAGAAAGCAACCAAGAGAAAGAAACTACTGTTCGATCTAACACGCAAGATGTATCACCATTCTCCAGCAGAGCACGTATCTTAGACCAACTCGCCCAGTCGATATCATCACGATAGCGCAGATACACACGCTCTAAAATCTCGTCGGCAGAAAATGTGGATGGTATGTTTAAAATTCTAGTACTTCCAATGACATATCTTGATATACCCCATAATCCTGAATAATGCATATGACAGCTATATAGAAAATGCACCAGTTTTGGGAAATTTCAACCAAATATGCTCATATATCCCACAAAAAGTCCTATTCTTAACACAATAAAAACCTGGACTTTTACGCCCATTTTAGCCTACAAAGTGTTAGTACTTATGAATTTTTTTGCATGATAATGAAATGTCTTGTTGTTCTTGACTTTTGGAACACTTTTTATATCCCTAAGGTCTGCTGTGTTTAGTACAGTAAAACAAACAAAAACGGTAATATAGGCACATTGCAATGCATCATGGGGATTGATCTCAAAACCCCTCTGATAAACCACTTAACTAACGACATGGGAGATAAACTAAAATAGCCCTTGTTATATACAAAAATTTATATCATCCATAACGGTCGAAATTGAACAAAAATACCTTAAGACCTTAAGTTATTGAGTTCAGCAAAATATGGCTATTCACAAACTTGAGATATATAACAAACTTAGATATAATAACCAAAATTGAAGATGATTCCATAACGTGACATCAAAAGACAATTAAGGTAGCAAACAAAAACCAAGGAGTGGTGGGTTTGTAATTTATTTGTCAGAGCCAAGTTAAACACCACACTGATGAATGACCCATATGAATTTGTTCGGGAGTAACATACAGGTTCAACAAGGCCCGGGGAAAAAGCCATGCTTGCCGCCGATTGGCTGACTGCCAAATTTATGACAACAAATGGTTGCTAAGGAACTTGAAACCATTATCTGCAGGTGGCAAATTTTGTTTTCCATTGACAAGCAAAGCAAAAAAAAAATTCAAAATGTTCAGTTACACATAAAGGCGCTTATTTGGACTTCGTCACTTCAGTTTGAGGGCTAACACAGGCAAAGGACTTTACAACCATTCAAAATTGCCAATTTTTAATTTAAAATAACTTTGTTGAATTTTTGAATTTAGAACAAGTTAATAAAGTACGATTAGTATTAAAAACATGACCAATGCTAGAACACGGACATCATCATCAGATAAGGTAATGGAAGATAGTATCGTTTCATAACAAAAATGGAAGGTATACAAAAGCCAATTACCGGATGTACTTCTAAAGGTTAGGCTTTTTGGCTTCATTCTATACATTATTTAAAAACCTTGGGAATTTTTATTAAGCAATTAACATATTGAACTCGTGTTTATACCTTGTCATATGTACTAAAGTAGATTGCTTAAAATCTAATTGAACATATTTTTATAACTTTATCTTAGGGCTTTCAATACATTGCATGCCGTGTGTATTTTTGTTGTTGAAAAAGAGAAGATTGCTCATATAAACCTTACCTTAAACTTTAATTTTAAGATTCAGATTCAGATTTATTTCATCGCACACAATGCCATAATAATAATATATAACTAGGCGTCCCTGGGTTTTCGCTGATCACCTGGGTTTCGCTATCGTACCTGTCTTTGAATGACCCTCATCAGCAATCGACAACACCAAGTTTCATGTCCATATCCCAACGTTTACTCCATTTGGACCTCCTTTGACCTTGAATGACTCCTGATGACCTTTGATCCACTAAACAATACAAACTCGGTTTTTGGACGGTCATGGGGCACCACCCACCTACCAAGTTTCAGGAATGTAGGGCGACCTCGGTCTCAGAAAAATAGACACGGTCGGACGACAAGACAAACGACAGACAGACCACTGGGTTTTATATATATAGATGTTACCAGTGGTTAAAGGGACATTTTTTGATTTGTCTCCTTAACCCCCCCCCAAATGAATTTTATAACTCACCATTGGCCCCCATAGTTGTGTGCCAAATTTTCTTGTGGATTCAATCAATTACACGAGGGAGTATGCCATTTTGTAATTTCTTCCTGTCTTTAAAGAGACCAATATTGCAACACACTACCTTGGCCTATGCACACTGGTATATAACAGACTTTTCCTCCAACTCAACAATTTGAGGTTTTGAAAATAAATTGAGGATTTGAAATAAATTGAGGATATCTAACTGTACCCATAAATATAAAGAAATGGACATTTGACAGGTCAGATTTGTTTTGGATGCATTAACAAAACAATAAATGAATCATTTTAATTTGACCTTTGTCTGAACTTATATATAGACTTCTTCAATAAGACTTTTTTTAGACCCACGAAGTACTTCGTGGGGTCTATACTACTGGGGTTTTGAAGCCATGGTTTTGTTAACTGCGTGTTTATCTTCTAATCGTATTGTCTTGAAATTTTGCATGTGTATTTGGATGACGTGGGAAAAAATTCAGCGTTTTCGTTTGGTGACATTAAGGTTGTGAAAGCCCAGTTGTGGATGGTCTAAACAAACAAATTGTTTGAATTTGGTCTGACGTGTCATGCAGCTCCTTTTGGATGTGTGCATTGTAAATGGCTATGAACAGTTCGACATATCAAAAGTCAATCCCTGTAAGCCTCTGGCAAGCTTCCCCTTATCACATTTGTCTTACATGTAGCCTTGATGTTATACTTATTAGTTCAATCAGTGTGCTTGCAATTGTGTCTGTTTCCTGATTAGGGTCCCAACCTTGCAAGGACACCTGTCAGATGAGCATTTGCAATTTGCTAGTACATATAGTTTTACAATGGACTATGGGTGTAACATTTCTTCACATGAGTAATTTGAAAAAATGGTTTATATTTCCTCAGAATGTAAATTTTGGGTTTTTTTTCCATAATCCCAGTGCTGCAACCCCCAATCGAATTTGACCTTATGATGCTCAATTATTATTCTGGTCCTGAAGTCAGTATAATATCCTCTAACCCAGTAAACTATTCTTTCTCTTTCTCAATTTAAATAACTGTCTGGAATTTCCCTTATCCCCCTAACTTCCTGTGTGTGTGGTGGGGGTGTGTGCGTACCTGCATGCGTGTGTGTGTCTGTGTATGTTTTGTCTATGTCCTGTATGCCTGTCTGTGCCGTCTCTCTGGCTGTCAGTTTGTAGGGTGTGACTTCGTTTATGTTAATGTACCTTTTCAATCATTTGAGGAAAAACACAATTGAATTAAAGGGGCATTAATGCAAATTTCAAAAAGTTATGGAGTTCATTGATGAGTTGTGTTTATTGTTTTTGCTGTTTTTTGGGGGCGAGTTATGATGAGTTCATTGATGATTTATGTTCTTGAAGTTATTTTGGTGATTAGAATGAGTTTCATCACGAGTTATGTTCAGAGTTATTAGAGTTATTTTTGGTGAGTTAGGGAGTCATCGATGAGTTAGGTTTAGGAGTTTTTTGATATGTTTGTGGTGAGTTATAAATGGAGCCCCTCAATGAGTTTTTAGACATAGTTGGCAGTGTTTTGTAACCCACCCTTTTTTTTTCAAACCACCACTTTTTATGAAAACAAACCCTTTATACTGAACGCAATAACCCACCCGTTTACTTTTTATGGCTACATTGACACTATGTGCTAGGTGCAGTGGTTCTGAACCAGATCCATCATTTTTTAGTAATATCGTGGGTCTTGGAAGTCATTAGCTTAGTCTTGATGTGTCTAACAACACAAAACACATTTTGATTTTTCCCCGTATTGATACTCATGGCAAACATAATTCCACAGAGATGGCGTTGTATTTTATTAACCATCAAAACCCCCCTTTTTTTTTTTTCTGGACCCACCCTTTTACAAAAGTACCCTTTATACCAATGAAATTCAGTAATCACAACCCGTTAAAACAACCAATTTTTCAGAATGTTGATAAAACCAACCCGTTCTAAAGTGGTGGGTTACCAACTATGTTAAAGTTATTTGGTTGTGAGGTATGAATGGAGTTCATTGATGATTTATGTTTTGTAAAGTCATTTGGGTTAGTTATGTATGCAAGTTCCTCAACCTGTTCCAATTTTTTAGGTTGTTTTTTGGTGGTTGAGGCCTTCAGTTGATAGTTATGGTTTTTTGGTTTTGGTGATTTTGGATGGATTTTCACCATGATGATTTGTTTTTAGAGTTCCTGTTGGTGAGATATGGATAGAGTTCATTGATGGTGTTATGGTTTTAGATTCTTGGTGTCGCGGAACCGGGTGACCGCCATTTACAATTAAAAGGGCCATTCAGGCCATCTCTCAGTTACCAATTAAAGGGCTAGTCCTCCATTTGCCAAAGGTGCTACATTCCATCCTTTACTTTGGAAAGGGCAATGCAATTTTATTTCAAATTAAGTGGCATTTCCTTCTTTACCAATGAAAGGGACATTCCTCAATTGAACTAATTATTAAAATGCTATTCCTATTCCTTCACTTACCAAATAACCGGTCATTTCCTCAATTTACCAGTTAAGGGCCATTTCCCAATTAAAAGGGGCATTATATGATTTTCTTAAAAGGTTAAGATTAAATTGGATTAGAGAGGCATTAATGTTAATAAACAAAATTATGAAAACAAGAATTATTTTTGACCATTTGAAAAGAGCACCCTCCGGTTCATGTTGACCTCAATAACAAATATTGTGCTACACTACATTTTCTTATTTTGCCAAAGCAATATTATTTCCTCTTGATCTTATTTGTTAAAACACTGTCTGCCAACCAATAACTTGCCTTAGGTGTCTCATGCATTGCATTGCTCTCCAAGGATACATTCCAGTTCCACCATACATTGGGGTCTTTATGCATCAATTGATGCTCTCGTTTTATAATTTTTAGTTCAAACATTTAAAAATGGAGAAAGGTTGCATCCACTGCAACCCACTTTCATTGCCCCATTAGTTTTATACACACTTTATTTTTATTCCATTTTTTGCATCAAGTTATATAGACGTAAACCAATGGTGCAGCTAGACATTTCATTTGATTCATTTTGTTTTGCTAATATAAACCGATTCCAAACAAAGAAAATACAATTGCACAAAACCCTAAAATTCTGC
>JAMKCH010054252.1:0-50631 GCA_023653785.1 Ophioderma brevispina | reverse complement strand
TGCAGTAAGGCAATTTCTATACGTCTTCCATTTCATATAACAACAGGCTCAGAGCTCTATCAAATTGCATAATTTTGATCATCACTAATTGTCATTGATTTCAAATTGCACCATCGTCCTTACTTCCCCACAATCTCATATGTTATTTGCTGACACGTTGTACTAACTCGCCACACATTGTTGTAGGCACCTTGTCGTAACTTGCTGACACCCTTGTAACGCGCTACACGTTGTCCTAATTCACCACTACTATGACCGTAACTCCCTCACATTGCATTGGTAGATCACAACTCGCTTTACAACCGCCTTCAATTTAACTCAATCCTATCACTCGCTTTTAGCCTTTCCCAAATCCCCCGAGAACCATTATGTCCGACGACATTATGATATTTTAAAAACAGTACTAATAAGCTTGAATGTCTTTTCGCTAAAATTTACAATTTTCCATCACACCGGAGTAATTTTTACCAAATTGGGCGTAAAAACCCGTCAGCTAATATAAGGACAATTGTAATGATTTAGACGGTAGTCAGCGTTCCCGAAAAGACACAATACATTACAAAGAAGAAAAGTAATATTAAAGAAAGCCACATCAATTGCATCTTACCCAATCATGACGCAAATATTCTTGAATCGATCTATACTCCCAATATAACGCGACAAAAGAGTGGAGTTAAGTCCTAAGTCGCATGTCTTGCCTTGTTTGGATACAAGTTCGCCTTGTTAACCCTGAACCCGATCGTTTATCGTCTTTTGCAGCATGTGCATCAATTACTGACATCATTGATACTTTATCAGAATAAAGAGAGAGTTTCGTATGGGCGTTATTTAGACTTAATAACACCATCAACCGCACCACTATACCACCACCTCAGTCTACTATTGGCTTTTTTGTGTTAAATAATAGCCCGACTTCCGTTCTTTGATTGTAATTCAACGGTGTCACCCAAGGTACCGTCCAGCCAGTCGACAACAAACCGACCACGTGCGTCTTATAATGTGTAACCCATTGGCAATCTCTGATACAAAACCGTCGTCGGAGCTGGCACATTTATGAAACGCGTCTGAAGTATAAACAAATGTTGAAAATGTGTCTCAAGCAGCTCCACACTCGTCCAAGCAACTTTGAGCAAGTCAAGAACTGATACTTCCCTTATCGCTCAAGAGCGTTAAGAGAATAGTGAATACTGTCTCGACCTTCATTACGCGGGCGTCTATTAACACCTTTTCGTATGGGACTGATCCAGATGGTGGGGTTTAATGTAACGTCCTTGACACAATCGGGAGGGGCTACGTAGTTTTTGTCCTTGTGTAACGGTCTTCATTCGTCACGTTTAACTGACAGATGTCTACTTACATAAAAAAGGATCATGCTAGCACTTCATTTTGCTTAGCAATGATATTACTAAAGAACTTGTCTTTCATCATCTGTTACGATTCCTTTTTGGGATAACACTAAATGTAAACATTTTAAGATCCATTTGAACACACGCAGGGACAGAGAGGCATATAATTCCGAAAGGGGTTGCAAAAGAGTTTAAGTGATTTATCGCTCACGAAATTCCCGACATTTTTTTTTTAACTAACTATATATGAGGTGGGGTGGTCATCGAAATTATCCATGAATCGGGCTTAATTTTGGAAAATTATGCATTACAAAAACTAACTTTCTGTGTGTTTTTTTAAACATAGACCTCTTCGAAAAAAATGACGAAAATGATCCTGTGATTGCCACGTACATTATACTATAATATGGAACAAATATCTAGAGGGTACAACCAGCAATACTTTCGGCTCTGCATAATACCCGACCATTTCACACATTTTGGTTTTTCTACCTTTTTCCGACCCTTGTATAAACCTACTCTCTAAAACTCCAGTTGTCTAGTCTGATCTGAAGTTTGTTGCCTAGTCTTGATCTCACCCGTGAGGCCCTTTACTGTCTATACCTGGTGACGCAATTGTTAATACTGCCGGTGGGAATGGCGGGCGGAGGCACTGGATGTATCCATTCTATTCTAATATGTCTAAGCAGCAAAAATTTTCATTAAATTTTCACTAGAGATTTTCACATAACAGGTGTTCCAAAAAAATAAAATTGTAATTTTTACACCAATGTAAAGCTTTTTCATCAAAATGTCCCCATGTGTAAAGGAGTAAATTTGAAATCAGTTAAAATTATGATTTAATAAAAAATTGTGAAATTTCTAATTTCATATAGTAGCAAAACGAATTCCACTTATCTTTTATATGAAATTAGGCAAATGAAATCACCTTTTGTTTTCCTCAGGCATTTCCTGTAACCAAAGACAATGTTAAAAATTTATTGGGGGTCCTATCTGTATGAAATCAGTACATATCACTCATATATGGGTGCCCAAAAATGTTTCTGCTCGCTTACTCATGAATACAACACTCTACTAAAGGTGTTGAAGAAATAAAGTAAATTATATACTATATATGAAAGCGCGATATATAAGGTTTAATGTTGCAAGGACAAAGGTAATCAAACGGTCACGCAATCACATACAGTCCATTGACTATAAACAAAATAACTTTAATTAACCTTTGACAATCACATAAGCAAGAGATCACTTTGCCAAAATGCCAAGAAAGTGCTCAGTAATTCAAGAATGAAGGAATTTACTAATACTGAACAGGTGCTTTTCACTCTTATGCTGTCAGCAGATAGGATCTAAAACGGTTTTCCTATCTTGAGTCTCTTTCTTTCGCCAGTATAGTTGAGTCATGTGAAGAAAATCTGTTTGGCGCCAAAGATAATTCATCATTCGGTTTACCCCCCCCCCCCCCTCTTTGCCAAGTTCTTTCTCTTATTTTCTTAACAATGACTTTAAGTTTCTTGTCATGTGCTTTTTAGTAAAATATATTTTTTATTAACCAGATACATTCAGTGTACTGGTCACCACAAAAAAATTATCATGATATCCCATCAGATATGAACATTTCTAAACATTAACCCTCGTCTACCTGAGCCATTTTTTGTAACAACCCCCCCCCCCGTGTTTCCGTTAACTGAACATCCGATTCCTGTAACTTTGGTACCACAGTACAGCTGAGTTCTTCGTCTTTCGCTTGGTATCAACTAAGTACCAACATCCCCACTATGAGGTCATATGTTGAGGAAAGTATGAAAAGTAGCTGAATAGACGGGGGAAAATTGATATTTGCAATTTTAGCGATCAAAAAACATTATTAGCTTATTATACATAACTGCTCTCACCTTATGTAAAACTAGTCCATTTCCCATCAAGTAGAGCCAAAGACGCATGAAAATGTGTGTCCTATGGAAATTGACAAATTGCTAACTTTATGACTTCAATTGTCACGTATGCTAGGCATGTTGGTACTTTATTTGGTATCAATGGAATGAGAAGGACCAACAGCTATCTCTTGATCCAAAATCAAAAAAAAAGTGCCTCAGGTTTCTGGTATTGTGCTAGCAATGTTGGTACTTCTCCTCCGAAGGGGGTGGTTGCCACGCCGTCCCCCATCCATCACTTTGGGACCACCCTTTATCTTACCCATAACCCCTGGTAGGTGTTTGTATTTGATTAGAAAAATTTTTTAAAAAAAGAAAAATTAACATTAAATAATTTGGCACCAAAAAGGGGGTTTTAGCAAGTCAGGGAGGGTTGTAACCACCCCCCTTCGTTAGACCAGGGGTAAGTTGCCTTTGATTTAGACAAGGTGAAATGAAGAATGACTTTTTAAAATGCCACTTGAGGTAGAACCCTTCTCTTCAATATTGTTGTTAAGAATTGAATTCTCAAGTTTATTTTTTTTACTATCATAGATCATTGACTCACATCAGGCGGTCAACTCTAATTTCTTTCAGAGACATCCTTCTACATACACACATCCCTACTGCAGTTGTCTCAGTCACAATAGTAAACACGATCAACTATGCGTCCACTTGGTCCTAACAATTCCTTGACTCGTGAAAAATATGAAATGCTTTCACGGTGTTAAAAACTGTGACAAATTGACCGACCATAGAATTCACCCCGCCAATTCTGAGCTATGTATTAACACCTCACAACCTATCATCAGCGTGTTTTTTTTTTTTTGTCGTTGCTAGACTGGTCCAGCAATTTAGAGAGGAAATGTCTTATTTGCTTAAAATTATCGCCGTGATTATCGCACAGAAGCTTTTCAATTTTTGTTGTGACGAGCACATCAGAACAATATTGTATCTGGATTGTAAATGTTTCATTCCTTTAACATTGATCGACTAAGATGAGGTAGATATATAGAAGTAATAGAAGTATCCCCATCTAAAGGTATCTCATCACCAAGTCATGTATGGCAAGATAAATCTCCTTTGGAATTATTTTCTTTCCAAAGCCATATCAAAGCATTAACAGAAACTAGGTTAGGTCGATCGGTTGGCACCATTAGATAGGGATTAACCTCCTTTTTGAAACAGGCCCGCTCCTCGAGATGTGTGATCTATTCTGATGCGGGCAGTTGACGGAACGAAAGATCTCTGATGGCTAACTAGTTTGGAACGAGGCTTTCAACAAATAAGTCATGGGATCTGATGGAGCGCCTGAATCATGGATCAAACCGTAGATGCTCAGGAAGCAGTTGGCGCTGGCGTTCTGAGGCATATCCATTGTACATACAATGCAGTGGAACAGTGTACGAGCTCTTACTGCTATGCTGATTCTAGTAAGAGACTGGATTTGATGTGCGATAAGGTCTTTTTCAGGAAAGTCAATGATGCGGATGACAAGTCTTTGAACTGCATCCAGTTGAGGCGAGGCAGGAGTTGCTCTAATCCAAGTACCACTCGCTCTTTTTAGTGGGAACTAGATAGGAGCAGTTCCAAGGAGCAAGTTAATATGGTGAGCTGCAGACTTAGCCATCTTGGCGATAGCGTGCCTCCAGGAGGATTATTTGCTCAGAGTTCTCTGCCTCTGTGTTTGTTTTACCAAAGAATTTGGGGGTAGGATAGTTGTCTTGTGCATCTCTTGGACATCTAATTGGAGTGAGTTACAGGTTCATCTTGAACATGATGAGTCATGTGCTAGAGGACACCAAATGTGACGTGCCTAAAGTAGAACATGTCTCCAAGCAAGACACTAATACTCCAGTAAGATATGGCATTTCAAATGCAGATCCAGGATCAAAAAAAAAAAAAAAAAAAAAAAAAAAAAAAAAAAAAAAAAAAAAAAAAAAGATCACATAAACCTTTACACATGGTAGCTAGGAATTTGGTATGCTGGTCCACTTGATATAAATCCTTCTTGAATAAAGCATGAATAAGTTTGGCTGCCAATAACAGGCAGTTTTAATTCTTAATTGCCCCCACCCACCGTTCTGGATCCTTCACTGCCTTCAAGGTCAAATTGGAGACACGTAATGATCTTCTGCTAAGGCAATTACCTACAGACTGGTCTAACGATATGCTTCATTTCTCCAAATGTCTTAAATCTTGTCCGTAGACAAGGCACAGTGCTGAAATGACGTTTCCTATTTTTTAGGACATGTCTGAGTGAAAGACATGTCAACTTAAGCGCATGATCAACTTAAAAAACTGTGGTAGCCTGTTTCTACATTTGATACAGTTAAATACAAGGTCTAAAGCTAACCCTGAATGAATTCTACCCCCTCATATCTATCCATCATTAATAATGCAATTAAAATTGTGCAGACGAAATATGAAATTGAATATCTGTTTTACACGTTCCCACAACCCCAGCTTTTATTTACCGCAAACCGAAGCCTTTTCTAAACCTAAATTATCTGCAAAGTTCTTTGTTTCAAACGAATTCTGCTCACCCGTTACTTCAAAGAATTTAGAATGCTAAGTGATATTGAGATTTGGTTTCACGGTCCGCGTGTATGATCTTCTCAGTGGGAGGACACAATTCATATCCGGAGAGACGGTTGTTTTGATCAATGTTCACTATAATGCATTGTTATATACGGTAAGTATACAGCACACATTGCTTGTATTATTTCCTTTTAATATAGGCTTTTAACAACATGTGTAATTCTGATTATGCAGCATATTTTAAAAAGCAAAAACGGTTTCTTTAAATTATAATAGATGTTACCAGAGTGATCTCCAATTCACACCTTGCTTATATGGTATACAATGCTAATTTACGATACCCATGATGCCGCATTTGTACGAGTCATCTTTAAAATAACCCATTGGTTTTTTACAATTGCCACGTGGTTAAAAAAGGATGTATTTATTGCTATTTTTACAGTATAATAGGATGTGAATGTATCAAAAATCCATTGGATTTATATTGTAAGACGTCCCTCGCTGCGTCGTGCGAAGCACACAACCACACCTTCGCAGGTGGGTCTCGCTGGTTAGTGGTATACGGATTTTCCCAACCTTTGGTTATTTGACCGTTTTGGGCCCTGCAAGCGAACAATAGTCTCCAGATATCAATGTTTTCGAGTCAGATAAAAATTCGCCTTCATGAGTACAAACCAAAACCTGTCTAAAGGTCATTGGTGGTGTTTTTAAGTTATTATGCCATCTCAAATCACTACTTCTTCACTACTTGCGTTTAATCCAACCAATGAATGATTACCCCGTCAACACTTGTTAAAGTCGATTGTCAGAGGAACGATGGTTAGTATCGCCTGTACAGTAAGGCATGGGTTTGGGGAGACAACGCAATGGCAATGGGACATCATCGTGCTGCGGCAGCACCAACCATTTTATGAGAGTGCTACCGGGGCGGAATAAAACATTTGTCCATATGTAAAATTGACCGTAGGGAATGTGGAGTTCATGAAAACAGATGAGACAACTTAAAAAGTGGTGGCATTGCAATTTGCATACGACGGTCCATTTTCAAATTGTAAGCCATTTTAAAGCCAAAAACACCTAAGAATAATAATTTTGGTGTAAAAAATGTTTTTTCTGGTCAAGGAAGTTCAATAAAACTATTCCCAAAACTATAAAATGTTGCATGTGGTCGATATTTTTCCAAGATGGCTGAACATTTTATTGACATAAACCTTACATTTCTTATTAATATAGCCTATGAAGATGATTGTGGTGTCAAATTAAAAATTTTCTGGGTCCAAGGAGTTCATAAAACTATTTAAAAACTGTCAGGTAATATAAAGTATGAAGTTTTCCATACGTAACTATTGTTTTTCAAAATGGTCACCAAGAAAAGGCAAATCCTTTATACCTCATGCTATACAGCACCTAGGGTGACGATTTGGGTGACAAAGTGGATGTTTTATAGGTCAGTGATGGCAACAGCCATTCTCAAAACTGTCAGAATAGTCGTGAGTCATGTTATTTCATGGACTACCATTGTAACACACCCAATGTGACACCTTGACCTCTCATATTGTTTTCACCCAAAACATATATCCGGATTTTGCATGGGATTTTGATATTTCGACCTGTATATTTTAATAGAAACCATTATTTTGTTTTTCAGATATGTCCAAGAGGTAAATGGCCCAATTTCGAACATTAAATGGTCCATGTTCACGTGCACACCTATTGTAGTCAATGTTTTGGGGGGGGTTTTCGTTCATAGGGGGCATAAAGCGCAGTAAGGAAGTTTTAAGGAGGAAGTTACCGAGGATTCTGTGTTGGATTAATTATCAAGCATCTGGGTTTAATATATTTTACCACTTTGCCGCAATAGCCGAAATTGCCGTCATTAACCTCTTGGGTATTGTATGTCAATTTGGGCTATCTTGGAAAAAAGTGGACAATGGAAAAAAGTTCCTGTATATCATTCTAAATTCTAACATCTAAACAGGGTTTTGTCTGAAGAGTCTTATTGAATCCCAGACCCAGAAAACACTCATTTTGACACCAAATCATCTTCCTAGGTTATATATAGAAATAACGTTTCCTCCGATTGCACCTCCCCTTGACGAGATGTCCGTCCATCTTGAAACAATAGGCCGTGTATATAATTTCCATGACTCAGACAATTTCCTGGCAAATGTATGTGAAAACGCTTGCCAAACAACATACATTCCGACAACTAAGTCACCATAGTAGTACTATTACCCTTTAAAATGGCGGCCATTTTGCAAATGATTCTGGTTTAAATTGCAAATGGCATCACATTTTATTTTTGTCATCACGTGTTTTCGGTGAACTCACAACCCAATGATCATTTTAGCTATGATTGCAAATATTATTCCGGCCCTGGTCCCGTTGTCCCCAACACGCACTTACGGCACTGGTAGCCTACCTTTAATACTAAGTACTGCGTAACTAACTTCACTACTAAGTTCATACTGCGTTCCCCAAACCGAAACTCGAACGACTACCTAACAACAACCTTTACGACTGAGGTCAACGTCGATACTAATTGTGACTTAGTAGACACAACTAATTCTTGCACGCGTTCCCCAACTGACACGTAATGCAGTTGTGAACTAAATCGGACCAAATGTTACGCACAAACTACGTCTACTCGGAGTTTGACTTAAAACACATCAACACGTAAGGTTAAAAGGCTGTCTCAAATATTCCGAAATTGTAATTTTTGTGTGTATTATGTAAAAATAGTCAACTATAACCCAAGATATTTGACTTCAAAATGCTTAATTCAAAGTTTGAGATGATCGGATTGTTCATTTTTGAATGCAGTAACACTAATTTTGTGTATGGTGTACACAGTGCCATGGGATACTATAAGGCTATGTTCTGTATAACCAAAATTTCCGGATCCATAATTTTGTATAACAAGTTGTGATCTTCTTTAGAATGACTTTCCAATTTGAGCTTAGCTTTTTAACACAGTGATTAATATTGACAAACATTAATGTTCTCAAAAAACCGGAATATCAGATTCCACCTTTCACTCGTTTCAATTTGGCCAGTCAAAATAGAATGAATGCCTTAACCCAACACTAATTGCAACAGAATCATTCCCAACAGAATTGAATTGATAAAGAATACCTTTTAAAAACAACATATCAAAAGTCTACTAAAATCAAAGGAGTGGAATATATAATTTTTAGGGGTAAGGTTTATACAGGGGGCAAAATATGAAAAGTCTCAAAACGCGTCGAAAATGAATATGCCAAACGTGTTCGGTGTTACCTTTCATGATTAGAAAAAAGGTATATATTTGCCCCATATCTGAGGTTTGTAGTTTTTCAATATTTATGAGTCAAAATATGTTCAATGTCAACAAGGGAGTACATTTTGCATATATATCCTTGCGTTATTAAAAAATGTGTCAAATTGTTCGTCTAATGGTACAACCCAAAAATATACTGGGTGCACCATTTATGATATTCGTTGCATATGGAACGCCAAATGGACTGGGGTACAGGGTCTAGGGGGGAGGTCACTAGTCATAAGCTCTGTAATTCTTATATTAGAAAGTTCAACAAACAAATAAATCTATTTACATTTACTTATCTAGTGGACAATTTACATTTTTAAAAACAATTTTTTATGCCTAATTGTTAATCCATTATATGAATTTTACCCCAGGATGACCTTGGAACTGTTATGAGCCTTTGTACTAAAACTATAACGCGTAGATAGGGCAAACTATACTTTTTTTAAACCTTAGGGAGTAACCAATAAAGTTGGTAACATCATTTAAGAAAATCAATTCGAACAATTCTAATTGTTTCCCTGTACAAACGTTTGGTCCCCTTATTTCTACATGTTCCAACGAGGTTGATTTTGGTAGACTTTTAATATATTATTTTGGACTATTTCAGAGTTATATTACACCAAAAATTGTTTCGTTGTCAATTGGTGGGGTGTCCCATCATACATTGATTGGACTATAATATGTGTAGCTTGATGTAATCATGGCAGCGACGGTGGTCGGATCTAGGAGGAAGAAATGGGTCCTAAAGACAAAATTCTGAATTATATAAACACCGGACCCCTTTCCAAAGAAGGTTTAGAAATTAACAGACTTATAACCAGAATTGATATACGATACGAATTATGTGACATATTGGAACACCACCATAAAGGTACGAAATCGTACAACAATTCCTAGGCACAATTGTTATATCTGAAACTCTGGGAAGTAAAAAAAATAATAATAATACAATATTTTTTCTGGTCCCTATAGTGCTCCCGTTTTCCTTGCCAGATTCCATTGTCTGACACTTGATGGTTTGGCTGTATGCTTTCTCTTGAGAATGTGGGCTAAATATTCCTAATTTTTCCATGACATTGATAATTATCTAGATGTAATCGTCTTCAACTTGTGAGTAAAGGGTTTGGTGGAACTTTAATATGTAAGTTTGCCGTCCACCACAAACTAACGTAACAGGTAATAAAAAAAATGATAATAAAATTAAACCAAATGAAATACAGACTGTCCCCAAGGTTATTGTATTCTTTAACCGGAAACACAATCTTTGCAAAAGTAGTGTGGCACAACCATGCGGAAATCAGCTCTTTTACTTTGACATTTCTGGGCCCATTTTTGAGTAGAAATTGTAACTTTTTTGGTATCGAAGCTTGAAGCCTTTGCTAATCCCTACAACCTCAAACAAACCTCCCCCTTCCCCACCGTTCAATGTTGAGTACTGTTGTGCGCCACTGTAACCCAATTTCAGATTTCAAACTTTGTCCCGGGGGAGGGGGGACGATTTTTACTGTTCGGTAAGAAAAGTTGCCAACACTTTTGTCCAAGATCGTATTATAAACTCTGCATGTTTATAGCACAATACAAATAGATTATAATAAATATAAATAGATAATTTTTTTTTTTTTTTTAATTTTTGATTTTGATACTTAAAAGTATTTTGGCGTTAAAGATATCTTATTTCTTGGTGGGTGATTAATATATGTATCGACAATTATATTGCAGTCCTGTTTGGAATTTGGAGATGGAGCACGCTTTCAAATCAGGATTTATTTATTTTTTTTGGGTCTGTACCAAATATCTAAATAAGTTTATAATTTTAAACGGTGGGGCAAAAATTACTTTCGATAGCCTTAGCTTGTATTATTTCTACAAAGGAAATCCGATCCCGTTATTTTAATGTTTCAACATCACCATCACCACCACCAATACAAACTACACTGTTTAAAAATTTCTCCGTAAATTAAAAACAATTTTTCAGTAAATTTATGGAAAATCTGTTTTTACAAACAATAAACTAAAAAACAAAAAACAATAAAAATTTTACTTTACACGGAAATATTTCAAAAATTTCTGGCAGCAAAATTTTTCCCGGAATTTTTTTTTTTTTGTTCCGTAATGTTCAAATTACGAAAAATTCTGTTAAAATACACGTTTTTTTCCAGAATATGGAACAAATTTTCTTTCCCTGTAAAATTACTGTCAAATGTCCGTTAATTGAAAGAAACTGTCTGTAATTTACCCCAAAAATTGACTGGAAATACTGCTGGCAGAAATTTCCTCCGTAAATTTACGGAAACTTTTTTAACAGTGTCTACTGGAAGAAGAAGAAGCAATTGGAGACAAACAATAAAATAACTTAGCAAGATGATCACTGCATGTATGCAGAATATGTCATTAAAGAACCCTATTTAAAAATAACATCCATTTTTGGCTACTAAGTGAATACAAAACTTTTTTTTTTGGGGGGGGGAGGTAATGTTTTGAAAGTCAAATGAAAATATGAGAAAAATTGGAAATAGTGACCTAATGGTGAGAATATTCCCCTAAACGATACAGAACTACTTTGCCCATGCATGAACCTATAGTAATGTATGGTAAATGTAGTAAGGTACAGAATACCCTTGCTCATTACCTTTTGTTTTAACTTGCATAGATGGAATTATTTTAAGATGCGTTTTCCTCACATTTACCTAGGAAAATCAAAGTTTGTCAACTCTAAAAAAAGAAAACGATTTAATCTCCACCTTTAAAATTATGTTAACTCCGTTATTGTTTCGAGTAATCCCCCCCCCCCCATACAGACTGGTCTAAAATATTAGGAATTGGAAAAGACAAAACTGACAGCGCGGTCGAAACCTTACATTTTGCAATATTTGTTATTGTCGATTATGCGAACACCAGTGTACTGACGGTCTTTTTATATAGTAGACCTGGTCGTCCGAGTAATAATGCCTGTCTTCTTTAGTGTCACTAATCTTTTAATACATTCTATTACGCGAAGGACAATAGCGAAGCACTATCGCACACACTCGCACACATTACACCCACAAATACTCCCAATCGTTTAATCGATAGGTCAAAAGTAGAATAGTCTTAGAATGTTCGTAACTCTTGATGCGCATCACGAGCTGAGAACCATCTCAGCAGGTGTTTGGGGAAGAGTAGTAAGTCGCAACTAATAGAAATCTTAGCTTGTGCTGAGCATGAGTTCCGACACAACTTACGCATCAACTTTGGGGAACGAACCCCTGGTTGGTAGAAATCTAAGGCCCTTTTTCACCTGATGCTGCAGCACTATCAGGTGGAACAAGCTCCTCTACTCCTGGTCACCAGAAATGCATGAAATTCTACCTAAACAATATATAGGATACACGTCCTACACCAGCCAATCTGAAGTAAATATGCTCTTGGACTGTGTGCTCTGTGCGGATATAACAACTGCAGTATGATGCATATATTCAACTGATGCCAGTACTCCTTACGATCAGGAAGGTACAACTGGAGACATAGTCCTTCGTGAGACTGTTCATCCATAACAGTTAAGACTGGACTCTAGCGTGGGATTAAGGAAACGCCCCATTACATTCCCGCCATAAATAGTCACCACATCACAGACACCACCAGATGTCATCATCTATTCTCCTGCAAGGAAAAAGGTGTTGTCAATGAGCTGAAAGAAAAGGCAGAAGTGAATATGGCACAGCACAGGCAAACCACCGAAAGAGGTGCAAATATGAAGACCTTATCAAGGAAGCACAACAAGCTGGATGGGAGCTGAATTCTTTCCAGTGGAAATAGGGTCTAGAAGATTCACCAACCAGACACTGAGAAACCGCTTCAAATTCCTTGGGCTGACAAATAAGGAAATCAAGAAGGCACTGGACTCTGTATCAAGAATGGTTCTACGAGCTACCTATACATTGTGGCTTTCAAGAAACAACAAGATTTTGATAGTTGGGAGTTAGTCGCACGACCATACATCCCCCAGTGGATGACTACCAGTCGGACAGCATCATTACAAGGAGTGTTCCAGCTTGCAAACCCTATCTTACGGTTTCCATTCTAAGGAACTGTAAGGTAAAGTAGAGGCATCGACTTGGCACGTTGTTGCTCGTCATCTGGCATCAACTTTTTCCTACCTTCACAAATAAATATTGCACAGGCTTCACATAATGAAGAAAAGAAACCATACACGCAATGCCATGGCAGTTAATATTGCAACTGTAGAGGGGGGGTTCTCGGGACCAAAACGCTCAACCCACCACCGCCCGGCTGGAAAGTATAGATTACAGGATGTACGTAGTATATAAGCTTGGGCTTGATATTATGAATACCACTAATACCGGTGTGAAAGTAATCATAGTCCGGCAGGTATCATAGTCCGGGCTCCATAGACGACAACGGTATAAAGCGTGAAACTAATGTTGCGTGAATAGTCAACTGAATCGATTGCCCTATTGTTCACCATTGTTCCCGGACTGTGAGCCCGGAGGACTATATCTCCTGCCACACCGGCACATCCTAAAAACGTGATGGAGATCAAACCAGTATGCGGTCACACCCGGCCATGGTTTTCAATCTGAATAAAGAATCTACCGGGCTTGGGGTTATGGTGTAGCAATGGGTGGTACAAATGTTATTTATGCAATGCAGATGATGTAATTTATGTGAAATGCAATTGGACAGTGCAAGGTTATGTTTATGCATGATAATGTGGTAACATCTATATTAAGAATTGGGTGATACTAGTTGTGAAATCCTTATATAAGGAGAGATTGGAGAAGTTAAGATTTGCCAGTAGCCAGCTATATAGTACAGTATAGCAAGTTTAGTTGTGGATCTCAGTAGGGTCAGGGCAGTACATAGTACAAAGGCCGATAAAAATCAAAATCCCTCGACTACCCCTTCAACAGAGTTAACAAATAAATAGACTTCAAACTTCAATTACTACAATATTTGCACACACATGATTTTGGTTTCTCTACACAATGATTATTTTTATTATCGATGCATTTTGTATACGTTGTTTAGCTTTAAAGAATTGGGCTATAAATGTCACACGAAATTCAGCGAAGTACACCGTTATTCGGATGGTTCAACATTGTCAATAGAATATGTAACGAATGTTAAGTTCATGTGAAATATGCCTCAAGTTGAACAGCATCCGCAATCGCATATGTCACAACACATCATGTTAAAGGTGATGAACATGTGAATACCTCGTATAAGACTAATGCCAGTTACAAAAAGCCTGTCCAAAGTATGCAATAGGAACCTTTATCGGCAGAATGTTATACTCGATTCATCTGATATGTGACCCCGTACCATTCTTGCGGAGGTGAAAAATTCAATGAGGTGCAGGGACTTCTGTTAATCATGTTATTGTGAGGAACGTTAAGGCCTGAAATACACTATTGTGCGTTTCCATACATGAATGGAATTGTATTTAGTGGCAGGTGAGTGAGTTATATGACCGGAGTGTCCTCCAAGATAATCCGGTGTGGCACGTGCATTTGAATTCTTTCATTTTCCCTCTCCGACTTAATTGAATAGGTCCAAAACTCCAGGGGGACGAACGTATCAACGCGAATCGACTATAGTTAAGAGCAGGTTATGAACAGTTATGATCCATTTACGTTATGGAAGCAAGCACATTGACATATGTCATATCTGCAGGCTCAAACACCTTTTTGTACCTTAAAGTTCGGAAAAGTTAACTGTTAACTGTTGCAAATGGAGTTTGACAAGCTTTTACTTGAGCTTACTTGACATATTACAAACAGTTCAAAATATCTATTCATGAACTGCAGTGACGTTTAATAAATTTATAAATCACATGTAGCATGCAATATAATGTGAAGTTCTGTTCATTAGCTATGTACAAAGTAATATTATATTACAGCACTATGTTGAGAGTACTTTACTAAATGTACCAGTATTATATCGTCGCCCACATCACATACTGTCTTATCTGTCTTTTTTTACTTTTTTGAGATATTTTGCATATGTACTTATAATGTTATGGTCTATACATGCACAAAGTTACAATCTTGAAAGTGACCTACTTAGTGAGATATTAATTAAGAATTTTGATCGATAAGCTCAAAACTGCATATCGCGATTTCACATACTGTCTTATGTTTCATTTACACGTAATTTCAATAGGCGTATAATTAACGTTGTTCGTAAAACAAGCCGTTTTCGTTTTTCACACACAGATCTATGTGCGTCTTATCTGCCTCGTGCGTGAACAGGGCGTGTTTCACATAGAGATCTATCTGAACGCATTGAAATATAACGGTGAAATTAGCGTCATATTATGTGAAAATACGACTTTTTTATATTACTTTGTAGATTTATATCAGGAATACAA
Organism: Ophioderma brevispina; assembly: GCA_023653785.1. Taxonomy (NCBI): domain Eukaryota; kingdom Metazoa; phylum Echinodermata; class Ophiuroidea; order Amphilepidida; family Ophiodermatidae; genus Ophioderma; species Ophioderma brevispina. The sequence goes on along the minus strand of JAMKCH010054252.1, from coordinate 35,154 downwards.
TTGCACTTTCAAAACTCAGCAAGGTTAAAACTTAAACTTCAGAATGTTTTCTTCATAATGCAAAATTAAAAAGTAAATTGTAATGTTTAGATAAGACAGTATGTGGTGTGGGCGACGATATGTGTTGAAGTACATTCCTAAATTGTTACCGGGAGTCCTATTAGGCTCCATTAACAATAGATGTCAAGTAGTATCTTAAGCCATCCTACAAATTGCTCCACATCAGACAAGCGACTGTTTGGTGACAATGACCTTGTGATATCTTAGAGAGGTTTATCAATTTTTATCTCTTACTTCTCTTGCAAATTGTGCCCGATTAGGAAAATGGAAAGTCAGTAGAATGTCGATGCATTACTTGTATTTCCCTCAACCTATTCAAACAATATTAATATCTTGAATAAAAAGTGAATGTGATTTAAATGAAAAACAACGCTTTTTACAATATAGTTTATCTCCTATTATGAATAGTTCAATTTAGTAAAGAACTAAAGGTGAGGTCCTATAACCCTGCCCGGTTATTCAGTAATCATAATAGGATCCAAATATGCGGTTTTCTATTTTAATACAACCATCTGTTGTACCACACTGCAAAAAGGCGTTGTTTAAAAGTTTAAAAAGTTGTTTAAACGTTTGAACAAGTTGTTTAACGGGTGAACTGAAAAACATTTGTTCAGTTCACCCTTTAAACAACTTGTTTTAACTTTTAAACAACGCGTTTTTGCAGTGTACACAGTTCTAACAGATTGCATTAATGAATTTGTCATACTTGAGTGAGTTGAGTCAGCTACTTGAATGAAAGTAAAGTTTCCGCCCGGGCCCGGAATATGAATTTTGCCTTTTCAAATTACGGCAATACTCTAAATAAAGCAAATTATTAACCGTTGTGGGGCTTATTTGTAGAACATTCTATAAACATATAGGCCCGTATTCCAAAAAGGTGTTTAGCGCGATTTTAAGCTAAACGAACGTTTATATGTGCGATAAACGTATAGCTTAAGTAAGCTTAATTCCAGAAAGGAGTTTAAAGTTAAACGCAATTTTAACTCCGCCAAAATGCATCGAAATTTAAACTAGGTGCGGGGCTAGTTTAAGAAGTGTTTTAGTGTGTGTTTTCGCCAAGTGCACGGCTCATCGCACTGTCTTATTAACAACAGCAATGGTGCACATCATTCTCGCCCAGTTGGTGTAGCACCTTAAACGCTACGGAAAGCCATAATACACTTTGTGCGCTCAACCATCAAAAGACAATAGGGCCTTTTATACACTCATTAAGTTAGCGTCTATAAATAACGACGATGTTATTCGTGTTTAAAGCTTCTGTTTAAGTAAGCAAATGGTTAAAAATATTTAAACGCGTTTTGCTTAAACGAAATTTTAAATTACGGCGAGTTTAAGCTAAAATCGCGTTTAGCTAAACACGTTTCTGGAATACGGGCCACAGAGTTCAATTGCCCTAACAATTGTTTCAGGCCACTGACCTGGCACATGTTGTAAATATAATGTATTTTATTCTGTCTTTCTTTCTTTCCCTAATAAACAACCTGTCAAGTAGGCTAGAAAAAAGTATAAAGGTCACGCGTTATTTTGACGTACGTAATTGTTACGCTTGAAAGGCACTTTTCTGATCATTTGAATTAGTTCGTAGAAAAGTGGTTGAAATGGAAACCGTTTGTTTTAAAGATGAAGTTTTGCAAGAAAGTGTTAATATATTCTCCAATATTTCTATTTCATAACGCAACATGCCTTAAATTGTTATTTTTATTTTATTTTTGGTAGATACGAGCTCTTACATCAAAAGTTAAATGGATGTATGAATTAATTCATAAAAATCAAAAGCTGCGGCGTAAGCGTTAATGTTTAATTCAGTATGTTGAGTTGTTATCCAAATACTTATATTCGAAAGATAAAAGCCAGTTTTGAATCATGAATTTTGATGATTTATTTTGTAAAACCTTCGCTTTTAAAGCAAAATATTTTGTAATTGTATTTAAAGGTCGAGTGCTATATTTGACTGCGGTTGACTAAGTGTGATTCCCTTTTTGTGCCTTTACTTCAATTACTCATTTGATTATTCGATTACTCTAAATATGTTTGCTTGGAAGTTTTTTTAAATTCCTATTGACTGAAAAATAAAACGATATTTACCAATATAACATGATGAGTTCGATACCGGATGTTAATGTAAACACCAAAATAATTCCAAACATAGGAACTGGTTATCTGCTTAAATATACTACATATTATTGATCAATTACCCATAGTTAACCAAGTTTATGCATTCTTTTAAAGTAAAAAATACGTGTTCAGAGAGCAGAATCTACTGCTGTAAGGTGATTTTTTTCGAAGAAACAATAGGCATTGATTTACTATCATTAGCACTTAAATGCCTTACAACTATTCTTACATCTTTTTTTAAAGATTTTTTTACCAATCATATTAGACTAGCTATTGTTTAGGAATGTTACTAGAAAACCGAAAATTACCTTTTGAAAGTGTATCAAAATGGCGGCCAAAATGAGTTTACTTTTTATTGGACCATCTTGTACTTGTCAACACATATTCAATACTATTAATCAGAATTGGATCCCCTACGATGATTTTACGCATTCATCGTGATTTTTTAATGAATACTCGAGTAACTCTATGGTGAGCTTATACGGTCACATCCAAGGGTACATATAGTAGACCATTTTTTCAGTCACTGGGTGATTAAGGCAGCCACCCTATGTAGATAATGTAGATAGGGGCTATAGATAAAAGCTCTAAAGTACGGTATTAAAGTACGGTATATCAAAGTTGATGATAATGATGAATCTTTAATTAACCTATTTACCACCTTGTAAAATCAGCCAATGTTTTACCATAACTACCTTCCAGCCCCCGGTAATTTTGTCATTTTTCAGGGCGTGGATCCGCCCCTGCTAACTTAGTGACAAGCTGTGTAACGTGACGTGTCCATCTTGTCGTAACTCGCCGCATCCTTGTTGTAATTCGCGACCATCTTGCCGTTACTCACTGTACATTGCTGGATCAGAACTCGCCATTTAACTCACCTATACAACTCTTCTACAACTTCAAACCATTTCACAACTCGCTATTTGGCCATTCCCCCAAACCGTAGGCCATTATGTCCTATATGATAATCTGATATTTTTGAAAACATGTTACTAGTAGCATAAAACTAAATCTTCATCTATAAGACAACTTGTGTGTATATGTCAAAACGTAACCGGACAGCCGCCTGTGGTTGTAATTCAATGTTACACCTAAGTACCTCCAGCTCGGATAGAACAACGAACTACGCAGTAATTGCTATATGTGTATGTAACACATTCCAAATCTCTGACACAAACCGTCGTACTACCAATTTCTGAAAAGCGTCTCAAGTATCAAACAAATGTTGAAAATGTGTCTCAAGCAGCTCTACCCTCTTATCAAAGGCAAACGTAGCAGTCACGTTCAAGAAAATGATACTTCCCTTATCGCTCAAGAGCGTTAAGAGAATAGTGAATACTGTGGGAGACCTTCATTAAGCGGGCGTCTATTAACACCTTTTTATAACGATCTCAGATTGTGTTAATGTTAACGTGCTTGAAACACTCAGAGAGTGGCTACTATATGTTTGTCAGCTTGTGTAACATTTCTTCATTCTTTCACGTTCGAGTTACTAGTTTAAAGGCTGACTCAGAGATTTCCCGATGAGGACGCCCTCAATTTTCAAAAAATTCGTGGTTTTTGCATGTACATAATGCTTGCCCATATACTAATTACTGTGTGAATTAGCTAAGCTTAAATCGAAGTCCTTCATATAGAAAATCACATCTTTGTTTTAAAATTCCGGATCCGGATTTTTTGTTATACACACTATCTTATGGCACTGTTTACTATACAAAAATGTTTACTGCATCAAAACGAAAAATCCGATTCATCTCAAACTTTAGAATTGAGCATTTTAGGTGACTATCTTTAGTTCTAGGTGACTATTTAATTAATATATTTAAAAAAAAATATATCCCAAAATCTCTGAGTGAGCCTTTAACTTTACATGATGTTGACTTACATGCTAGTACTTGCTTAAAATGGTGGTTTTTTTACTAAAGGAACCGTCTTTTACTGAAATGACTTGTCTTTTATCATTAAGGTTTTATTTCAGATAAATTTAACATTCATTGACAAAGAGGCAAACAATTGCGCAAGAGGTTTTATTTAAGTGGTTTATCGTTTTAGTGAATTTCTTTAATATTTTGTGTAAATCTCTATGGTAGTTTTATGGGAGCTTATTACGAATTTGGAAGTAAAAAAGTGTCACCGGGCTCATTGTTTGGAAACTTGCATAATAAACAAACTAAATTTTGTTTGTTTTTAACAAAGACCTCTCCGAAAAAAATCACGAAAAATTGATCCTGAAATCACCTATGTATATAATATAACTATGCAAAAATATCATAGATGGTGCTACTAGTATACTTTGACTCCTGTACCATTAGACGAACAATTTTGACACCATTTGTATTTATTACCTGCATTGTCACCTGGAACCTATTTTGCCCTATGACAATGCAACCTGCAGGTTAGACAAGCTATACTTTTTGAATCGTTGAAAGGTGATGGACATGCTGGTATATTTTTCAACATGTTTCGAAATTTTCCACATTTTGACCCACCTTACCCCTCCCCTCCCCAAAAAATACAGTTCCTTTCCTTTGATTTGAGTAAACCTTTGCTTTGTTGTTCTTTAAAGCTTTTCTCAATACAATTCCGAAGAATAAGAATTTTATTCTGTTACAATTAGTTATTGGTTATAATGGTTTTTTTTTATATTAAAGAACAGCAAAACAAGAGAGTTCCAACAGAATTCCAAAGTTAAATACTCACACCAGGATCCAAATGGATTCGAAGAGACTAGGAGAACATTGAATATGCGAATATAAAAAGCAATCCAGTCTAACTGATAGTGTGCAGGATAACAGACCAAACAGAAAAGAACAAACGACGTTTCGACACTATAAAATGTTCCTTTGTCAACAATACAGACATGGAATGGCACTCCACCACACGAGAACCAGAACGGCGTTGTTCTTTTTTTTGGTGGTCTTTTTTATCCTGCACACATCAGTTGAGACTGGTGTTTTTTACATTATTGGGTATGTTTTTTTTATTAGACTGGTTTTGTAATTATAATTTTTCTTTATTCGAACTGGTTGGTTAAGTAATATTTGTTCTTTATCATACTCGACTGCCTAAAATTTAAAAATGGTCTGCTCACGCTCATGAAGGATCCAAGTAATTATGGTTGTACCTCCCTTATTTGAAGATTGTTGTCTACCTTCGCTCAATCTGCAGCTCTGAAGTATCGATGAGTGCGAGATCAAATTAATTGCCAAAACACGGTAGAAAATTTGGTAGTCAATTATCCAATAATTTGTTATGATTTGACCCAAACAAATAATAATATTATGTTAAAAGTTTACCAAAATCACACCTAGTGGAACATGTTGAATAAGGGGGCAGATGTTTGTAAAGGGGGTAAAATTATAATTGTTCGAATTTGATTTAAATGATGTAACAATTTATCTGGCTACTCCCTAAGGTTTAAAAAAAAGATTAGTTTGCCCTATCTATGCGTTATAGTTTTAGCAAAAATAGTAGGCACATAACATTTCAAGGTCGGCCTGGGGATAAAAATTCATAGATTTGTTGATCGGACGGGTTTAAATGTTCCCCAAGGTAAAACGATTGTTTTTTTTGAACTTTCCTATATAAATTTACAGAGCGAGACTATACCTGACCCTGTAGTCCCCACATGTTGCGTTCCAAATTAATGCAAACAAATATTATAGTGCGGTGCAACCAGTATATGTTCGGCTCCTGTACCATTAGACGAACCAATTTGACACCATTTTTTCATAACGAACGGATATACCTGAAAATTTACCCACCATTGTGAACCTCATAACTAATTGAACTACAATCCTGCAAAGATAGGGCAAACTGTAGAAACCTTTTTTATTCCTGGAAATGTAACGCACACGTTTTGACTCCTTTTTGACCTTTTCAATATTTTGACCTCCTTATAACCCACCCCTTAAAATTAGTTTTTAAATGTTTTCAATCAATACAATGCTGTAGGAATTGATTCTTTTGCAATTAGTTTGGGGTGGGGGTAAGGCATTCATTTATTTATTTGACTGGCCTAATGCTTGCTGCATTAAACTCAGTTATTATCCTCACCCGAATACTAAAGATGATTGAATACATAAAGAAATTAAGTGGTGTTGAAAAGTCTGAAAATTATGTAAGACGTGAGGTTAAAGGTAAGGGGGTTGGGGGGGGTTGTTACAAAATTCACAGTTGATCATGGCAATAGTGGATTCTTCCAGACTACTGCAGGAATGTTGTCAGGGACCAGGTGTCTTGGGGTTATTACGTGTCGTCAAGCGATCTGAAGCTCATCTATAGTGAAAGGTCCAGTCTTGTGAGGAAAGGCATCTGCTATCGTGTGATTGAAGAAAGTTCATCAAGGGTAGTAGGTTATTCTGAACGGCTTGCCACGTAGAGAACTAAAGTGCTGAAACCACGTGTCAAGGCGGCTTCAGTTGTTTCACCTTGATTCTATAGGTGCGGTGGCCTTCTTATCGGTCATCTCCCTCAAGGCCTCCCACCGGACAGCAGCATGCTTGTTTTCAAGATGTAAGGCGTCAAGTGCTTCAGCCTCGGACTTAACATGCTCCTCAAGCACCACGTGTAAGCCTCATCAAGTGCAGCTTTAGCAGCATCAAGGTTCTGTGGAGCTTCTGGTGGATTTAGTACTTTCCTTCTTGGCTGCAGACTTCAGTTTTCTCGGCTTTGCTGACTTTGTCAGTTAGGCAAAGGCAGTAAGTAGTCTTCTTCTTTCTTCTAGGTAGCATCTCCAATGCCATTTCTTTGTTGGTGAAGTGATGAATCATGTACGCGCGGGAGTTCTGTCTTCAGCTTTCTCAACAAGAGTGTTGAACCTGTTATGTCTGCTACAGTATACTGCTCACAAAGCGTTGTATCCCCCACTACTCACGCCAGTCAATTTGTTTTCATGGGATCTCTGGGAGGGGGTTTACTCTGACCATAACTTATCTGGCTCCTGCAAGAGACAATTCTGTGATCAGATTAACGCTTCAAAAGGTTGTAGGCTCTTGAGTTCTTTAATGCTGTTAATCCACATATCTCTGAGCGAATATAGTCCAGATGGACACGTTCTCCATTTGGGCGGCGGTGTGTCAACAGTCTACCTGCTTATTTGGAATTGGTGTATTAGTGGCAACAAGGTTTTAAATTGTTTCCATGAAGTCCTTAATGTACATTCCTTGCTGTTGGACTCGTTGTTGCAACAGTGAAACAGCGCGTCGTCAGGCCGAGCTTAGCGTTGTCGTAATCTCCAGGGATGTACAAAAGTTTATGGGCTGGAACTTTACTGGTTGCAGTGGAAAGTTCAGGGTAAAAGTAAGAGACAGTTTGTTCTGGATGCGTTGTGGTGGCGAACAGCAAATGACTGTGTTTCACGATTGCCCGTTAGTGTAAGCTTCAGTGCGCCTATTAAAGTTTACAAGGTTGGCACATGACTTGATAGCCTTTGGTGATAACAGAAACCCCAACACCTCCTGAGCTGCGTTTCTCTGTTCCTTCGCATCCAGGCATAGCTTAATAAGTCCATATCCATGGATATTCTCCTGTAGTAGAGTTCCTGGCACAATGCGGTTTTCTTGTAGTGCAATGACCTCGTATCATATCAAGTTGTGCTTCACCAATGTTGACTCAGGATGCACAGCTTTAAATCATGGGCTTTAATTAACCCTGGTGCTACGTTGTGACGCATTCATCTTGTCAATTAGCTAAATAGTATCTGGGATTCGCCAGGTCTTCCAGCACCCTTTCTGTTGGTGAAGTCCTTTGCCTTTGTCTTTCACGGTGACACTCTGCAAGGCAGCCGTTGCCTTTTCTGTCAGGTATGGTCCCTTAGCCTTTTACGCACACAAGCGACCCAACCTACAAGGCATCAGGTACTATTTCACATTACCATAGTTGGGTTACCTAAGTATCTATCTATGGGCCTACTTACTCAATAAAGGAATAAAGGAAGAGAGAATGAGTAGTCACAGCACCAGATGGCACCCACACTGTTTTTACAGAGAGGTGGAGGATGCTGTCTCCATTGTGGAAAGTCATGAGACAACCTCCCCCATCTCCTGATGTCCGTGTTGGGTTGCACCTTCACCGCCATACTAGGGATCTGTGTCCTGTACCCCAGATAGGCATCACTAATTGAGTCGTGATTATCCCGAGGATCAGGCGCCTCTAAATCCTACATTGGGATCAGAAACCTAGTATCCCACACAAGCCATAAAGCCAACCTGCCAAACCAACCCAATTGGCTCATCTGTCGAGCCAACCAGATTGATTCACCTATCCTAGCCAACTGGTTTGCGAAAGAATGGATAGAGATGAAAGGAGTAAAGTAGGTAGAGTAGGTAGGGAGCACCCAGAGGGATGATAAATCCCACTGGGGAATCCAGCGCAAGCATGTAGAGGTGCAGGCACTTACATGTTTCATAAGGTGTAATGAGGTGCTAGCAAAGGTAATTTTAAGCTCCCCGGCACTAGGTTTGTGCCTACCTTTAAACATTTGATCAGAATTGGATCCCCTACGACTATTTAGCTAATTACGCATTGATTCATCGTGATTTTTATTGAATACTCGACTCTATGGTGGAATCATAAGGTCACATTCAAATGTACGTGTAATAGACCATTTTTTTCTTGTGATAAGCTGCTTTCTAACTTTTGCAGTCACTGGGTGATTAAGGCAGCCGCCCTATGTAGATAATGTACATAGGGGTTATTATAGATAAAAGATCTAATTAAAGTAGACTACGGTATATCAAAGTTGATGATAATGATGAATTTTTAATTAACCTATTTACCATCTGATAGATGACCACAGAGACAGCTAGCTTTATTTTGTACTATACATTATTTTGTTTATTATACAACTTGAAAACACCTTTAGATACGCAGTATGCACAAGCCATTCTCTATTACATCTTCTAACGCATAGAAACAGGTAGCAGATAGCTCAATCAAATTGCATAGTCTTAATCATCAACAATTGTAATTATTTCAATATTGTACCTTATCCTAACTCGCTACATCTCGTCGTAATTTGCTGACATGTTGTCCTAACTCGCCACACATTGTTGTAATTTGTTGGCAGCTTGTCCTAACTTACTGACAAGCTGTGTAACGTGCCCACCATGTCGTAACTCGCCGCATCCTTGTTGTAATTCGCCACCATCTTGCCGTTACTCACTGTACATTGGTGGATCCCAAATTGCCATTTAACTCACCGTACACATGGTACAACTCTTCTACAACTTCAAATCATTTCACAACTCGCTATTTGGCCATTCCCCCAAAACCGTTGGCCATTATGTCCTATATGATATTCTGATATTTTTGAAAACATGTTAATAATACTAGTAGCTAAAACTAACCGGACAGCCGCCTGGTTGTAATTCATTGTTACATCTAAGTACCTCCAGCCCAGATAGAACAACGAACCTCCCAGTAATTGCTATATGTGTATGTAACACATTCCAAATCTCTGATACAAACCGCCGCGCTACCAATTTGTGAAAAGCGTCTCAAGTACCAAACAAATGTTGAAAATGTGTCTCAAGCAGCTCTACCCTCTTACAAAGGAAAACGTAGCAGTCACGTTCAAGAAATGATACTTCCCTTATCGCTCAAGAGCGTTAAGAGAATAGTGAATACTGTGGGAGACCTTCATTAAGCGGGCGTCTATTAACACCTTTTTGTAACGATCTCAGATTGCGTAATGTTAACGTGCTTGAAACACTCAGAGAGGGGCTACTATGTTTGTCAGCTTGTGTAACATTTCTTCACTTGTTCACGTTTGAGTTAGACAATATGTCTACTTACATCAAAAAAGGATCATGCTAGCACTTCATGTTGCACACAATGATATTTAAATTACTAAAAGGACTTGTCTTTCATCATCTCAGAGAGAGGCTACTATGTTTGTCAGCTTGTGTAACATTTCTTCATTCTTTCACGTTCGAGTTACTAGTTTAACTTTACAGGATGTTGACTTATATGCAAGTACTTGCTTAAAATGGTGTGCTTTTACTAAAAGGAACCGTCTTTTACTAAAATGACTTGTCTTTTATCATTAACGTTTTATTTCAGATAAGTTTAACATTCATTGACAAAGAGACAAACAATTGCGAAAGGGTATTGCAAAAGAGGTTTTGAATTTATTTAAGTGGTTTATCGTTTTAGTGAATTTCTCTAACATTTTTGTGTAAATCTATACGATAGTTTCATTGGAGCTTATTACGAATTTGGAAGTAAAAAGGTGTCACCGGGTTCACTTTTTGGTCTTTTTATCCTGCACACATCAATTGACTGGTGTTTTTTTATATTGTATGTTTTTTTATTAGACTGGTTTAGGTAAGTTATAATTTTTCTTTATTCGACTGGTTCGGTTAAGTAATATTTGTTCTTTATCAGACTGGCCTAAAACTTTAAAATGTCTGCTGAACGCTCATGAAGGATTCCAAAGTAAATAGGGTTGTCCACTCCTTATTTGAAGGTTGTTGTCTACTCTTGATCTCAATCTTCAGGCTCTGAAGTATCGATGAGTGCGAGATCAAAATTCATTGCCAAAACACGGTAGAAGCAATGTATCAAACATTGTGATATGTTGTAAGCGTTAACTTTAATGTGAGAAACCATTTTCGAAGTATAGTCAATTATTCCAATAATTTTATGATTTGACCCAAAACAAATAATAATATTATGTTAAAAGTTTACCAAAAATCAACCTAGTGGAACATGTTGAAATAAGGGGGCAATATTTGTACAGGGGTAAAAAATTAGAATTGTTCGAATTGATTTAAATGATGTACCAATTTATCTGGCTACTCTTAAGGTTTAAAAAAAAAGGTATAGTTTGCCCTATCTATGCGTTATAGTTTTAGCAAAATAGGCACATAACAGTTCAAGGTCGTCCTGGGGTAAAATTCATAGATTTTGATCGGACTGGTTGTAAACTGTTCCCAATGTAAAACGATTCTTTGTTTGAACTTTCTATATAAGAATTACAGAGCTATGACTAGACCCTGTAGCCCCAGTCACATTTTGCGTTCCAATTATGCAACAAATATTATAGATGGTGCAACCAGTATATTTTCGGCTCCTGTACCATTAGACGAACAATTTGACACCATTTTCATAACGAACGGATATATCTGAAAATTTACCCCCCATTGTGACCTCATAACTATTGAACTACAACCTGCAGATAGGGCAAACTATACCTTTTTTATTCCTGGAAATGTAACGCACACGTTTTGACGCATTTGATCCTTTTCATATTTTGACCCCTGTATAAACCCTACCCCTTAAAAATATATGTTTTTAAAGGTTTTTCAATACAATGCTGTAGGAATTGATTCTTTTGCAATTAGTTTTGGGGTAAGGCATCATTTATTCTATTTTGACTGGCCTAATGTTTGATGCATATTATAACTCAGTTATATCCTCACCCGAATACTAAAGATGATTGAAGACATAAAGACATTAAGTGAAATGTCAGTAAGGTCACCTTACAGTCCGTTAGCTTATTAAAAACATTACTGCATACACTTGTGAAAGTATTTTAATTAGTGACTTGGCACATCATATAAGCCAAAGATGCTTATGAGCAAAAAATAAATGAATTTGTTAATACTGGAAGGGTGCTTTTCTCTCTTATACAGTCAATCAGATAGTGAAAATAAAACAATTTTCTTCTTGATGTCTTTACTTTTTCGCGGTTATTGAAGTTAAAGCGGCACTGGCACATTTTCACAAAATATGAATATCTTCAATTTGCTCTCAAATGATAGTCTTGGCCATTGGAAGAACAGAGATATATTTTACACATAAAAATAACATACCCAAAAACAGATAGGGACATTGATATGAGGATAAAGACATCCAGGTAATTTGTAGGCCAACTTTTAAGTTTTCCATAACTTTAATCAACAAATGTGGATAATACATGAATATTTTTGACTCGTACTCACTGATATTAAAACCACAAAGGTTATAGACCGATCAAACAGTGTGCATAGCGTGGGAAACATTCATACGGCGTGTGTGTTCTTGTGTTAAACGCCATTTTTGTCGTCTGCTGAATTTAACGTCGCCGGCGACGCGAAATTATAAATCGTTCTGTTTACCTATAAGGAAGCTGATTTGGTCTTCATCATTTCGGGTGAGGGCTTTTGTATATAAAATATCGATTTTGAAAAATATTGAGGGCGCACTATTTTTCAAATGTGCCAGTGTCTCTTTAAGTGGTAAATCTGTTTTGCGCCAAAGACAATTCATCATTCGGTGTAACTTTGCCAAGTTATTATAAACCCGCCATGCTATAAACGATGGCCTAAAGTTCCTGTCAATGCTTCAATCAAAAAATATTAACCAGACAATTGCAAGTGTACTGGTCAACACACAGAATTTCACGTGTTACACCTCAGATACTGAACTATTAAATTGTCTTTGATTTAGACAAAGTCAAGGAAGAATGGCATATCTAAAAATATTATTTGAGAACATTTTCTCCTTCAAGATTTTTGTCAAGATTGAGTTCTGTAATATCAAGAAATCATTGACTCACATCGGTCATCTCTAATTTGTTTCAAACATCCATACACATCCCTACCGTATGGAGTCGTCTCAGTCGCAATAGTTAACACGAATCAACTTTGTGACAAACTTCGGTTCCCAGGCGATTCTGTTAATCGTGAAAAATATCAAAATGCTTTTCACGGATGGTGTTAGAAATCGTGACTTAGACAGACCTTAGGGATTCAAGCCAAAAGCTATTGATTTATATCACCATCATCGACTCAAGGCACTCCACGCACCACAGTACCTGTACGTCATACACCATTTATATCAGTTGGAAATAAATTTCAGCTTGGACATATTACCAGATTTCAATTGTAGACTACCGGCTAATAGTGGGGGACTGTAGTGAACAGATCTTATGTGGGTGTGCAAATCCGGATAAAATTGTGAATTTTGGTACACAAGTACTTTATACATTGATAATTAAAAAAAATGATGGAAGCACTTGCCACACCCCTTTCATGGCCCCCAGCTTGGATTTCAAGGTTACACAGGGGTAAAATTTTTAAAATGTTCCGATTGTGTTGAAAAACACACCACGATGTCTGTCTGGTTACAAGGATTCAAAAAAGGTATAGTTTATACTACCTGTGACTTATAGTTTAGGAATTATGGGGTAAAAACTGTAAAATGGTAAAAAAGTCAATTTTGGTTTGTACAGGGTCAAAAATTAAAAGTTGCTCGAATTTTTGTAAAATGTGGTTCAAATTGTTGGTTTAGCTCATAGAATGAAATATAGGAATAGTTTTGACTATCTTACGTGTCTGCTTATTAACCAAAATGGCGAATAAAGTCAACAGCTATTGGCAGCTATTGGATTCTATTGACCTGTGACATATTTTGTTGGATAACGTGAAAACTAAGCATAACAGATAAGGCAAACTATTTCTTATTTTAATCCTTTAAGCCAGGGAAACAATTTGCACCACATATTAACTGAATCAAAGCAACTTTTAACTTTTGACCCATGTACAAACCAAAATTGGCTTTTTCACTATTTTTACAGTTTTTACCCCATAACTCCGGAACTATAAGCCATAGATAGTGTAAACTATACCTTTTTGGAATCCTTGTGACCAGACAAACACCATGGTGTGCTTTTTAACACATTCAGAACATTTTAAATTTTGACCCCTGTATAACCTTGAAACTTAAGCTGGGGGCCATTAAGGGGGGTTGACAAGTGCTTCCATCAATTTTATGGATTATCAATGCCTAAAGTACTTGTGTGCAAAAATTCACAATTTTATCCGGAAGCGCACACTCTTACACTACAGTCCCCTGCTATAATAACAAATGGGTAGTGTCATCTGTGCCACGGATGACGAACGCATTGTTATGGGTGGGCATAGACCACTTAGACTATAGAACATAGACATACAGTACCACTATCATCATTTTGGACAGTGATTTAGACTGTAGCTCGGTCTAAACTTTACCAGTGCTAAAGATCTTTGCAGCAAATTAAAGCCATATATATTGAGATATATATATCTCTTAAAACTGCAAAATGGCGGGCAAAATCAGGGTACATTTTTTTACTCACCCTGTAGTAACCAATACATTTGATTGTTTATAAGAATAACACTGCAGTATAGCGGATTTTCCAATCCCTGTGGTATTATGTGTCCATGATTTTAGGGACTTAAGGGCTTTTGATAGGACCGTCCGTTATTTCACACAAGAGGAAAATATATATAATAAAATTTACTGGAATCATTATTGAAAAAAATCAGAATACATGTAATCATTTATGAATTTGAGTACCAGCACAAGTTGGACGTTTGCAGGTTTTTTAAATTCGGTCTAATAATTAAAAAAAAACCAATTAATGTAAAATATTCATTGGTTTAATACACAACGCCGTGTGCTTACGTTCTGTTAAAAACGACCTTTTTGATTTCTCAAAATAGATTAATTCCCAAAATAACACAAAATAACAACTTTGTGAAAGAATTCTATATGATTTTTTTATCATTACTTCACCTTTCTTAAATACGGTAGTTGATGAACGATTCAGTTAAAACAACCCTATCGAAGCTATTTACAGGTTGAGGAACTAATATTCAGTAAATATTAAAGACGAAAGCTCACTCTGAAATTTGTTGGATAATCCCTCACACGAAAATTTCAGTTCATTGGCATGGAAAATGTATCTCATGTTGGCAACATATAATACAGTAGTTCTAAATTTGCCACGCTTTTAATGAAAGCAAGCATTTCAGCCATATGTGTGGCATCAGAATTGCGTTAGATAAGTTAAAATTTCCAGGAAGAGACAAAGCCATAAAACTAAGCACAGTTTGAAGTATTGTTGCAATGACAATGTGCTCAGAAGCTCGAGGAGCGCTATGAATTACTTTTTCTCAATCAAAACAGAGGCGGTAAAGACACGTTAGCATTCTATGTAAATGTGGGCTGGGACGGAACTCAACTTAGATGAAGTTCATATCAAGTAGTGCAATCTCGAGCAGTGTGACACATGGGAGATATCTAAAGCATTTACGGCTCGTGGGTGATGATTTGTCTATTCTTTAACCGAAAAACCTAATTCCATCAATAAAGAAAAGTGGATGCGTGGCCTATTTTTCGTGTTTCTTTTTCTTCCTAAATAGAGTAGAGTGATGTATGTGCAACATGTTCTAACAATATATCAAACATTTTTGTTATTTTTATATCGATACCCTTAAGAGGAAAACAACAAGAGCATTTTACCACTACCTTTCAATATTCACATCTAGTATATACGTGAAATGCTTGCATGGTGTTTAAAGGTGGGTGCTCGATCGACAATCTTGTCCTCCCACTTTACTTCATTAAAATTTAGATTTTGGTATCGAAAGAAATTTCCGTATTTTTCCTCATTACCGCAGTAAAATTTTAGCCCCAAGAAATATTTCCTTTTTGATGTTATGAACAAAACGTTTTCAAACATGGTCCACCACATTAAATAACACGACTAAGACACATGTAGTACACATTTTTGCTTCTACTATCCAAACGATTAGACCAAATGATCTCAAAATTTGTAATCAGATTTTTTTTTGGGGGGGGGGGGAGGAAAGTATCGTATGCAAAAATCGGACCATGATCGGGTCAGTCATCCATCTTTAATACTTTCTATGAATTGAAAAACTGGGTAGTTTACAAACAAGAATTTAGTGTGATTTTCATCCTTCCCCGACATTGCTTCTCAACCAAAACTTCAGTTCATATCAACAAATACGCTATCAAATTTTCAACGTCTACCACACCACAACGTATTCAAAGAAGAAAAAGAAGAAGAAAAACATCGAAATAATACCGTACCGTGCATTCATCTGGTGAAAACTGTGCAGTGCATTCATCCGAAAAAAATATACAAAACGGCATAGGCATTATAACCGAATTCCAGCCAGCACAAATAATGACATATATAATAAAAACACTATGCTTGACAATTTATTAAAAAGTCTTGCATGAATCTTATTGGTATCGCCACGTATTTTAATTCGCCAAGCAAAGAAGTGAACTCAGGAGTAGTTTTGAAAATTGCCTTTCACGTAGTGTCTTTCCCACTACAAGGCCCTTTATTAAAAATTTTGGATTCTTCGCCTCCGCCCGCACCACTTTTGACCGCAGCATCAGTTTTTTAAATAGTGGAAAAAAAAATAGTTGAAAAAATGAGACAACCCATACTGAAAATCATGGTCAGTGCCATCTGCTGAATGTACCTAGCACAGTTTTTAAATGCTTAGTTTTTAGCAAAACGTGAGCCTGCAGCCCTGGTTTCCGGTGCTACTTCGATCATGGATATGAGCACACGGGTATACGAGAATACATGACATAGTCTCGGTTTTCGTGCAAGTTTGCGCTATTGCCGAAATCTTGCAGCTTACGACGGGAGGTCTCGATTGGACTTATCGGACTGGAGAGTTCATGCGTGCCAAATCGTGTATCGAATGAACCCCAAACTTGTTCTATCCATCATTTTTGTGGGGAAGAATTTATAATGCATGCACTGACCCTAGAATTCGGCAGCCGGCTCTCAAACGAATGAAAACCTACATGTGTAAGGATTGTGGCAGCGGTCGTGGCAGAGTAAGTACAGTCATCATGGTCCTGACACTAGTGGCTGTGCTATGGTATTCGGCTGCAGAATTGGACAGCTGTTATTCGTTATTTTAGCTACTCATACCATAAGGGTGGCGCAGTTCGTTTTTTAGTAGCTTTTAGTCTACAAAAATGGCAAATATGCATTGTAGTTAAAATAATTCATGTGTAAAATTTGAGATCTCTAAAATAGTAAGGTTTAACACCTTTACGGCCCAGTTCAGTCAGCCATAGTCGGGGCCGTAGCCAGGACAGGAAATTTTATTGCGGGGGGGGGGGGTGCGGATATGCCAAGCGACCTTTTGCGTAACCAAAAAAAAAATTTGGACCCCACCAAAATTGTTTCACCGTAGTCTCCAAATTCTGAAGAGCGGGGGGGGGGGGGCGGGGGGGGGGGAAAAGAAAAAACTTTCGTCGACAGCGTTGAGAAAACAACAGGTTATACTAACAAGGACAATCGTAATGCGATGGTGAACAGCTGCTTAGTGCATGCTTGCATTCATTACCAGGCACCACAACCCTTATACAAAACTTTTAATTGACAACCACAGACCGTAAACATGGCAAAGCGACCTTCAACATCATAAAGCGGACCTTTTCATTTGGGGGGGGGGGGGGGTGCGTCGCAACCCCCCTGGCTACGGCCCTGGCCATAGTAAAAAGTTAATCCCTACATGTGTCGGTTTTGCATCTAGGATTATTGACAGTTAATACCATAATCCTACGTGAATTGTTGCATAACACTCTTCCTTTGTAAACCTGCCCCCCCAAGTGCAACAAAGATTTAAGCAGAGACAAGCAAAATTCCTGGGCAGTCAACCAAACTCCTCATTATTGAAGCTTTTCAAAGGACTTGGGATTATGTGGTGGTATATCTGCCAGCCCCCAGATCCCAAACACCAAAAGAGAGATATCAGAAATATACTTTGTTCTCTTCTCTGGGTCAGATGTGACAATTTGGCCACAAGGGTTGTTAAATAAAATTATAGATCAACAAATGAGGGGGGGGGGGTTGTTGAGCCTAGGGTGGAGGGAGGGTGGAGGGTACAGGGTGATGAATGGCACCGAACCATGTCATCGAAACAATTACTACAACATTTACAATACATCATGTACATGGTTTTTTATGTTTACTAGACTGTAAAATTTCAAACACTTGATAATGTTTACAGTATTGAGGACAGGTTAGGAATGATAGCCCACTGCTTATTTTGAGACACACAGCAAGTTTCAGACCTTCAGTAATGTCATTAAAGCAGTTGGCTACCATCGCGAATAAAAAAAAGCCTCCCTCCCTCGTCACATTTCTTTTCGAAGACCAGATAGGACGGGAATCTAACTTTTACTTTGAAGCGGCCTCCTAATACGTGAATATAGACAACAATGCACACGTAGCGTGACGTTGAGACTGAGTTGCGGATCACGGAGTTGCGTCTCCAGAGTAAGTATACGTTCAACTATTTTGTTCATAATGCATTTTATTATCTAAAGAAATACATAAGCACAACAAAATATAGTGGACTTATTTCAAAAGCATGGGACGTTTAAAAATTTCAGACAACGAAAGAGCTGAAGTACGAATGAACAAATTGCTTGTGGGAAAACTTTATTTAATTAAACAATTGGTTGTTACGTCCTGATTATTATGTTTCCTTAACATTTCAATTAGACACTTAAATCCACATACTTGGAAATAAACATCTATAGCAGAGGGTTTCAAACTGTCACAGAGAGGATAGTGTAAAACCTTATTTTTATGTATTTTTTAAAAATAAATATTGCAATGACTCTTCAGCGGATCAAACAAATACAAATAGTTTTTGGTGGCACGTTTTCTGTTGTGATATTCTATCGCTACTTCACTTTGTCGCAATTTTTTTTGTTCCATCTATTTTTTCCCTCCCACATCAAGTTGACACTTAATAATCAACTTTTTCAGACTTCGTTTCCTTTTATTCAATTAGCACAATATAGGTAACGGTATATAGAAGTAGATACTGAATGTACTTAAAGGTAGAAAGGTATTCAACCAAATAGCAATACGTGACTGAGATTGATGAGGATTTATTCAAGTTTATTCATTATCTGTCAAAAGGAGTACAGGGTTTTACAGATCGTGTTCGATTTTGCCCAATTGAAGACATGGGGTCTTTTAAAAACATGTTTCTGCATGTCACAAGTCCTCTAGCAATTTGCGCGCTAGATGGCGTGCAATATGACCTGTCTAAAGTACCTGTCTCCACGCAAGACACTTCTACTTCAGTAAGACATGTCCTTTAAGGCCATTTTTGAAACACGTAATATTTAGACTTTTTCTGGTAAGGTATCACTTTTAAGTATAGCTCACGACATGCATCATTTCTCCACATATCTTACATCACGTATGGAGACAAGGCACAGTGCCTAAAATGACGTTTTCTATTATTGAGGACATGTCTGCGTGAAAGACGTGTCAGCTTCAGCACCATTTTGCTGTGTATTCTATGGATACAAATCAAGTAAAGCTCGAGGATAACGCATACATAATCTATTCTATCCCCTGTAGTCGCTTCGCTCTAACGCATAATCTATTCTATACCCTTTAGTCTCTTCGCTCTATCAATTATTAATAATGGTAAATGAAGTTTGTAGACCGAATATGAGGAATAGATATCTGTTACATATTCAGCTTTTAATGCGAACAGAAGCTTTTCCTAAAACTTAATTTTAACAGCAAAGGTGTTTCGTTCAACGAATTCACACCGTCTTTCAGATTTAGAATGATAAATGATATTGCAAAATTGTTTCACGTCTCGTGTATGATCTTCTGAGTGGGAGAAAACGAGATTCAATATCCGGCGAGTGTTTGATCTATGTGTCATTATAATGTAATGGATGAGCTACAGGTAAGTAAATGGTAAGGAAGATTTTCTTCTCTCGTTGATGTACGTTAACATATTGCGCACTTTCCAAGCTTTTAAATTGTTGAGTATGGCAAATCGTAAGCAATAAAGGTTACGTTAAATTATCGAACAAACTCCGCCTTGCTTATGTTTCTTTATGGCAATGCCATGATGCCGCATTGTACCGGGAATAATTAGTATTTTCACATTGCTCATATGGTTAAAGTGTATATGACTTATACATATTTAATATTTAGGTAAACGCCTCAGTGTGCGTTAGCAAAATTTGAATTATTTATAATTTAACACTTGTTACTCTTTCAAAGTCAGCACAGCCCACTTCGCAAGTGGGTGTCAGTTTTTTATTGCTATAAAATATTGCTTAAATAGACATGAGGACATTTCCAGAAAGAATCGGCCCCATTTTTTTCCAACCCGGATTTTTGATTATTTGGAATGCTACCAATATTGTTCTTTACAGACCACACCTGAGTGGAATAAGCAACAATACGGGTTCTTTATGTAATCATATGGTGATTTAGGATTTTCGTGGGTGCGCGAAGAAATATCACTTGCCTGGTTCTATGGGGGACGAGTACGATAACAGGCACGTTAAAAAACATGTTTAATTGGGTTGCGGTTTTGTCTTATACTTGTTTGTCTAATACACCATCGAAACGTTCTCGGTAGGTGGTCTACAACCGATCCAGTTCAATTTGAAAGAATTTCGTGAAATTGAAAAAATCTCCTCCTGCCACTTTATGCATTTGTGTAGCCATATTCGAAATGAGCATGAAATATGCATTCGCATGAATTCAAACGTACCTAAGTCATCCAAAAAAATAAACTAATTAACTCGGATGATTGACAACTGTAGAAAAAATATATCGGCTTCAGGGATAGAGCAATGGGTGATATACAAAGTCCATTGATAAAACTACAGGTAATATGGCAAAGAATTGCGCCGAACCTATGTCCACAATCGGCCCATAAAACAAACAAACAAACAAAACAAAAATCAAGATACCTAAATTCCCTTCTCAACGTGGTAACAAATAAATAAACATCGTTTGGTGACTACAATACTTGTCAATCATAATTGTAAGTCTCTAAGATTGAGTGTTGCTTATCAATTTGCATGTGTGTACATGTTTGCTTAACTGAATATGCTTTAATCCAGGCAAAATTGTAGCGAAGTATACTTTTATTCCGATATTATCCAAATGTTATTCTTTAGTCCACATTCCAAATTCTTTATTAATCTGGAGAAGCGTATTATAAAAAAATGTTATTACAAAATGTTATACTGATAATGGTGATGTTTCTTACCAAGGGGAGTGATATATTGAAAGAAGAACAGCTGTCTTATCAATAATCTATGTATCATGCAACCAATATGATTGTAATATTGGAAGATCTGTTAGTTAATCTCTGGAAATCGTCTGGTTTGTTTGCATTCGAATTCTTAATTCTTTTAAATGTTACTCTGCGGCTTACAATAAATTTAAGTAATGGAGCTTTTGGATTTAGGTTGTTGTTATAAGCATGATCCTCCAGATGTTACAGCTTAGGGTTTAAAATTGTCTGTTGAGCCCGATCCAGCTTTTGGGTATTGTTTGCAGCAAGTTTTGAATAAATATGATGCGCTAATTTTATTACCAAAGCTTGAGAACTCAAGAATATCTTGAGGATTTGGTCTTTGCGAGGACATTACACCAGGGTAAAGATCAACATGTAACACGTTTAGGCCTTCTCAGCTTATTTTTTTTTTGTCCGTTTACCAACAGCCTCCGATGAGTTTTTTTAATAACATATAGCGTGATTACAATTTATATGGTCAGGTAAACGAAAAGATTAGTAGAAAGACCATAGTGGTGATTTATTCTGTTGGAGGTCTTAGGATGTTCCATTTTCCATCAAGGGTTTAAGGTCCTAAAGATTGGTGCTTGAAACGTCTTTTAGATGACAACAATAATGGCACAAATGGAAGTTGTTTTTACAATCTTTATCGTAACATCTCGGTGTTTGGTGATCTAATCTGGTCTTGTAATATTAAACCTAATGAGATCAGTAGTAATTAACTCTATAGGTCTGCTTATTACGGAGCGTTGTAACTGATTGGCTTATGTGGTGTATTGATTCCGATTATTCAATTGTCACCAAATACTTGGGAATATCGCTATAGAATTAATAAAAGCACCATCTTTAAATGTAATTGGTACACATGGTACAAAAATATTTTATGATATCCTGTTATAAGATGGCCACGATTATGTCGTACAGTGCTTTTATAGCAAATACCGTTAAAATCTAATTTTATGGAAATATTTTTCATTAATCTATGCAATTCCACTATGTTGGAAAAGAAGTGTTCAGGCGGTGGATGAAGGATGGTGTTAGTGATAATCCCAATATCGAGTGCTTTTTACCATCAGGAAGACTAATAAAATTTGTAGGTTGATACACAGTATTCTGTGTTAAAAAGATAAGTCAAAACTCCCATTGTGACAACTTAAGTGGTCACTATTGTTTAATGAGATAAATCTCGCTGGGGTTGAACATATTTCTATACCGTTTTCAAGTCATTCCTGATCCACCAGATACGCAATATTCCAATTTAAGCTTTTGCATAGATTTCTATCCATTAATAATGGGCTACCACAAATGGGGGTATTAGTGATTCTCCTCTTTGTACTTTCTGCAACAGGGAAAGTTGAAGACCATGTGCACCCTTGTGGGGAATGTCAGTGTATTCGGTCTTTGCCATCTTTTCATAGAATTTTAAATAATATCATAATCTCTCTATGAAGGATGTGTTTTGGTGGGTATGGGATGTTCATATCGCAAGTTAAGGTGTTGTCCTTCTGATAAATATCATATTTATAATGATCTAGATGGCAATAAAGTAAAAACCGGATATCATTTTTTATATATGCTGACGGTGGTAAGAATACTGAGAAGGATATTGCTTTAAAGAACATAATTGATTACAGTTGGAACAGCTGGGAAACAATATCATTCTTTAATGTATTGTTGTTTGCATTTACATTTATATCTAGAATACATGTTTTCAGGGTTTGTTTTACATAGATAATTGACTTTGTAATTTTATGAGAGATATTTTTTTTTCTTGATGATTGCAAAAAATGGTAGGAGTCTTACGGCTCTACGAAAAACAACAAAAAAACAAAATTTATACGATGTTCAACCTTGTCCATAGAATATGTAACGAGTTGTTAAGTTCATGTGAAAATATGCCTTAAGTTGAACGACATTCGCAACGGCATATGGTCACAACTCGTCGTGTTTAAAAAGGGTGCAACATGAATACCTCGTGTAAGACTATTTCCAGTTACAAAGAGGGCCTGCTAAAACATGTGATAAGAATTTATCGACAGAACATTCGTAAGAGCAGGTTATGAATTATTTCATTTAGATCCCTTTACGGCGTGGCAGTAGTCCATTGATATATGACACATTTACAGGCTCAAATACCTTTTTCCGTGAAAGTCGGAAACAATTTAACTGTTAAACAGTCACAAAAGCAGTTTGACATCTTGCACTAGAGCTTACTGACTATGCAAACAGTTCAAAATCCCTATTCAGGAACTGCAGTGACGGCTGATTTATCAATCGGAATGGAGCGTGCAATATAATGTGAAGTTCAGATCCTTAGCAAAACTCTACTATGTACTAACTGATATCATATTACATCGCGCTCTCAGGATAGATTTTTCATTTGGCACCTAGGTCAGTACCTCCTTGGAGATTAATAGATGGAAACGTTTGGTTAAAAGTACAGCACCTTTAGAGTATCAGTATCGGATGTTGAAATACATTCCTGACACTGTCACCGTATTTGCAATCAACCAATTTAAAAACAATATCTTGAGTAAAGTACATGTAATTTAGATAAAAAAAATAACTTTTACGACATATTTCGTCGGTCGCGACACATACTGACATATTTCGAGAAAAACGACTTTGAAGATTTTGCGATCTTACTTTGTCCTATACTGTTAATTAAAACATGTATATTTCACCAAAATAAGTTAAATTTCAAATATATTTAATTAATCAACTTCCAATCTATTTAGATATGCGAAAAATGATGTTAAATAAAATACGTCACTATGGGAAAACGACAAAATAACAATTTAAACGTGTAAAAAACACATACGACGCCCAAATAGTCGTTATTGTGACGTGTTGCCAATACGTCATGTAAACGACAAAAATAGCACGCTAACTTGAACTAAAAAATTAGTCCAAGATGTGTCACTATGTGAAACGGCGAAAACTTATAAATGCAGATACGATGCTACGAGCAGTACCAAAACAAACGTATATGTCAAATTTCTCCAAAAAGTAAGAGTCGAATACGTCATATGTGACGTGCGACGATTTAATATGTTTCCTATTAAGCAGGAATCAAGATTTTCTTTCGACTTCTTATGTATTATCAAGACTGCGATGCATAAATACGAAAATTACCGAGTCTCGTTTTTACAAATGTTAGGTTGAAAATGGAGTAAACCCTTGGTTCAATTGAGTAGATCTCACCCAAGGTTGACTCCACCTTGAACAAGAGCTTACTCTCAAATAGACAATCGACCTCTTTTTCGCGCGGTTATTCATTAGCAATTTTAATTGTTAATTATTAACACAGGGAAGGACCCATAGACTGCAGAATAAGCTTTTATGTATATTTTGTTTAGAGATAATCACTTTTCAATCGGCGTTATCAACTCGTCGATATGAGACAAATTGCAGCAGGTTTTGCAATGTTTTTTACCAGTTATGTAGTGCAACAAGCACAATTTCCTTTCATCGTCATAGGTTAGTCGCACTTGAACATCTGACCACTTGGAGTTTGAAATGTGTGCCGTCATATCGGGGGTCACGTCCAGTAAAAAAAATATACGGAAGTAATGGCACTGTTACTTACTGCTTAAGGGGGTAGAGGGGGTATTTCAGCAAATTCCAAGGGATTTGATCTAAAAGCTTGCACGACAGTACGCGTGGCGCGAATCTGCAGGCTTTTGTACCTTGAACAAATATGCTCCAGGTTGGGTTTCGGAACCCAAACCTTCTGTTATATTCAACGCAATGGGTACACTTTTGAACTAGATGAGCTGGGAAATATCAGCACTTGTGATGTGGTCGCTTCCATTGCGAGGCATTTGATGTTGAAATGGTATTTTCCCTGTATGCAGGCCGCATTGTATGAAACTACGCGACTTAATTTGTAAACTGAACAAGTCTCCTCGGGGAAACAAGCACACGGAAACGTCAAAAATGTGTCTAGATTGATTCGAACCGACAAACCTACCGCTTACTAGGGCATGCTTAAGCTGCGTTGGCAGGAGGGGCGAATTATTTAATTTAATTTATTTATTGTTTTTTAATAAATTAAATATTTCCTAACAAAAATACTAGCCTAAAGTGCCCAATTTTTAAATTTAAGTAAGCTGTGCCGCTGGCTGAAACTCGGTGTGAAATAGACGTGTAAGGAACATTTAATACCAAAAACAAGCCGTTCTTTGAATTCCTCTTTAATTGTTCAAGATATGGAATGTATTACGACATGACTAACCGTAGGTAAGTGTATGAACGTACTATAGCTGTTTTTCCTGATGTGTATTCAATAAAGCATAAGTTGATATAATAAATTCCCTAACGTGCCTAGCTGCATTTAAATGCACTTTTCAAAAATCACGGAACGGCCCCCTGCCTTGTTTTTAGGCGAAATTGACATAAATGAACACGACAAATAAACGTCCTCCCTTTTTTGCGGTGTGATCGTCACGGTGGGGTAGTCATTTTTCCGAAAAAAGGATGGTAGGATATAGTGAAATATTTGCCGACCGGGATCCCCTAGCCCCATATTTGGATATTAAAAAAAACGATAAGTGTTAACAACAAACATACCAAAATAGAGATCGCAAAGAATTTGTCGACAAGATTAAAGCATTCGTGTGAAACTAAACAGATCATATCGTATTGTTAAGTTTTTACAGAATTTTGATAGAAACTCTAACTCTTCAGCATTACCCCAAGGACACGAATATCACGGAGAACTAGTAAGTAGATCTTTCGTGTGACCCCCTCTGAGTGCATGGTAATCCGTAATTGAATTATAATCAACCCATATTCAAATTGCCAATATCAAAGGTAATTGCCTGATATATATTAGGAATATCTGAAAAATGTTCTAACAAACTACAAAATGGCCCTGACTCGAGAGGTGCGTTTTGGTAATTTATTTTGGAAAGGAATAAACCTAAGTTTATTTTGTGATCACATCGACGTTATTAGTAACTGCAAGTAAATCTAAAATTATTGAAATTATCGTCAACTGCTAGTTGTTTTATTTTTGTGTATACTATACACTCTATCGAAAAAGCTATACAATTAAATATACGAGAATCTGAAAACAGATTAAAAACAGAATAAATAAGATAAATATATGTTTGAATATTTGAGGTACAAATGTATTTTGAATCTTGTAACAAAGTGCCACTTTAAAGGAATTTTGTTGGAATGGAAATTGATTTTTTAAACAATAGAATGACCTTCTCCATTAATTTTCCAATACTTTGTACAATTTCTAGGCACAATGACATCACATTCTTAATCCACTTTTCATCTGGCATAAGCACATCGCTTCATCGCTTTCTGATTTTAGCAATGGTATTCAAATTCAAGGGCAACGCACTGGCAATGTCATTAAATATCTGTGAAAAAAATCCGATTGTTGTTTATTGTTTTGCTACAGACTGCATGGCGAATAAAACATGAAAATCACATTAATTTCACATAAATTCATATAGTCAGCACAATCAAAGATCATCTTGGGCACAATCTAATCTAATCACATCTAATAACGTCTTGTGGGTATATACAGGTAAACTGCAATCAAAACCAAAGACCCTGTATTATAACGTAGTTCAGTGGTTCCAATTTTACAGGAGATGAAAGAAGATCATATTCGCTAGCCGATTACCATAAAATCTCCCCTCCAGGTTGGTATTTTTTATAGAAAAATACAAAAAAAAAGTAGTCTGAGCCGTCTCGGGTTACACAATCGTCAGCCTTCTTTGGTAAACGTATAGTCACACAGAAGACAGCTTCTTCCCAACTACACAAGACCACAGTATTTTTCAAAATCGGATATACAGTCTGATCTTGTTCAAACTTGTAATTTTTTTTTACCCCGACCATGGATGATTAGTCTGTGATTTTCCCCGCCGTCAATAAGACTTGAGAAGCTGAAATGCCTAGCAGTATGCAACAGCATCACGAAATCAACAAGATCAGCATGTTTAATTGTCGACTCCACTTGTTCAATCCTCGATCAGACGCCGACCTTGACACGACGGCACATGTTGCCACGACTGTTCGCTGATTGGTCGCCGAGTTGTTTACGCCAAGAAAGGTACAGCCACATGTCACAAAACCGGCTAAAGTCTTGTTCAAACTTGCAAAATTTACCATTTTGATTCAGAGCAGGGATTAGTGTGCGACTTTCCCCACCTTCAACAAGACAAGAGATGCTGAATCGCCTAGCAGTAGGCGTCAACATCATAAAATCAACAAGGTCGAGCATGTTTAATCGGCGGCGCCGCTTCTTCAGTCCCCGATCAGTTGCAGACCTTAACACGACGGCACAAGTTGTGACATGTTTCTGTCAAGATTACAAGTCGGCGACTTATCTTATGTAGTCGCCGAGAGTAGTCGCCGATTTAGCATGTCCAATTGGCTTGCATCTTCTCTCCCGCTTGGAGCAGACTCACTGCCGACCACTTTCCAACTTCACACAGCCACTCATGATGCGCGCCAACTCATCGGCTTATAAATCACTTATGTGTTCATGCCGACCTTCCTGATTCAAAAACCCGCTTTTTTTTGGCTGCGAGAAAAAAAATCGTGGCGGGTTTTCAAATTGGCCACGTGCTCCCGACAATGCAAGACTGCAGAAGACTGTACAGGACAGTCCCAGACCTTGCCCAAACTATACATGAAAAAAGTAAAATTACTCAAAATTTTCGAAAAAAAAATGCCAATCGGCACCAGTCTTGAGCAGTCTGGAAGTGGTGTTCTAGCAAAAAAATCGGCTGTGTGACTGAGCCTTTAGTCACTAAGCTCAGACACTATTTTGATTTCCATACTTAAACACTACTTTAGTAAATTTTCAAATCAAATATGCCATTATTTTATCCATTAATGATATTACGAATGCTATCATTTAAAATACAATATCATTACTTAAGTAGGTGATCTTGTGATTAGAAGCGGGTCTTCGATTTTTCCACGAGATTTTGGCATGTTGGTATTACCCTCACATGTCTAAATCCAGTGGCGGATCCAGGATTTTTGGAACGAAGGGGCGTGGAATTGGCTGCCAATAACCCCGGAACAATGGCACTGCCTTGCCGGCTGGCGGGCGGGGAGGGAGGGGGTCCTTCCTGTGCTGGGGCACGGGGTAAGCAGTAGCAAAGATAAGGAAAAGGGCCTTGTCATCAGCTTAAGGTGGTGCCCTTTAGCGTTGCGAAGTGATGCAAATGGGGGACTGTGGAGGAGGGCTGAGAGCAATATGTTAGGAGGACTCTGTCAACAGCTGCTGACACTGCTGACTTAAATCCGCTGCAGCGCAAATTTAAAAGAATAATTTAATTTGTATTGTGGTTCATTAATGCTTAGGACCTATAGGTATGATAAAATGTTTTAAAAGTAAAATAAAGTTGATGGGTTATGTTTTGTTTTGAATTAATCATAAAATTATGTAAAGTGTTAAGCGGCCCGGGGGTGTCTCCCTCCAGCGATAAGCGTGGCGTAACCAGTGGGGAGCAAAAAATAGGAAGGGAAAAAATAAGGAAGAGAAAAAGAGAAAGAGAAGAAAGAAAAGGGAAGAAGAGAAAGGAGAAGGGATAAGATTTATTGTAGCTTCAAACAAATTTATTCCAAAATTTGTGCTCAGAAACATTACCTTTTACCTTCTAAGATGGGAAAATCCAGGGGCTTTGGTGGTGTGGTGTGCAGGTATATGTTCTTCTCCCCCACGAAGCGCGGAAACCTAGGGGGTATTTAGTTTTCAATACATATTTTCTAATGTCTAGTGAGCAGTAGCGTAAATGTGTTCTTGACAATGGGAGGATGGTGTTGATGGAATTTGTGGATGAAACACGTTTTGCTGACAATATATGTACTAGTACACATGCGCGCTTAAAATTGCAATTTAGGCCCTAACATCGCTACATTAATGCATTCTTATTCAAATTAGAAAATGCGTGCGAAGCACGCTGAAATTTTCCATTTTTAACTAAATGGTAATATATGAGGGTGTTTTGGTCAAACACACCTGTAGAACAATGGGGATGATCGTATAGACCTATTCGGGGGAATAGTGGCACAAAATTGTTTTTCAATCATGTCAAACAAAAAATATGTGTAGATACTTATGACAAACATACAGATGCTTAATTATCTTAACTTTTAGGATAGGTAGGTGTTTTTGGCTTGTATTCTTCTATTTGTATTTTTTTAATTTCTCCAACAGGAGGGCGTGCGCAGAGCACGCCCCTATGTAGATCCGCCAGTGAAATCCACCCATGAAGAATATTAAGCTTATTATTGGGTATTGTCTATAGTTTGTTGCCACAGTGGTCTGTGAAATCATGTAATATGAATTACGGGAGGGAGTGAAGGAATGGCGGAAGAGCGGAAGGAGAAAAGTCGGAAATTCGGGTCGATCTCGAACCAATCCCATGACCGGAGATACCACGCTACGACAGTGTCGCGGGCACGGCCAGCGATTTATTGCACATATGTGCCTTCGTTTGATGGCGCAATCGCTACATCCGGGACTTTTTAATTTTTTATTTATTTTTCTTTTTGTTTTTCATTTTTTCCTCAATCAGAGCACTGGCGTTTGTTGTTGTTTGGTACTATTAGGGTTTTAAGCAAGTTGAACCAGGCTTGATTTGCATACATGGTTTCGCAAAACTCTTCGGTTCAGAGTTATGATTGTTTATTCACTTGATTATATGAAATTACCCATCAGTTTGAAAGGTCGTGTCACAGCTCTCTTTAAAAGAATGGCTCATTTTTAAAAAAAAGATGATGTACAAGACAACATATGTCTTGTCTATATACTCTACACTAAAAAAAACCTATGAGGAATGAAAAGACGTAAAGAAAAAAAATGGTAGATATCGTGAGGTATCTTATGCGACTAAGTCAGACAGTTAAGTTAACCCTTTGGACCCTGCCAGTTCTGTATACGTTTGTAACACCTAACAATAATTCCAGTGGTTTTAGAGTCGGCCTTCCAAAGGTTTGCAGGTATTTGGAAACCACTAAAACACCAACCAGGACGTTAGGCGGTTGTTTCGACTCATTTAAATACATTATTTATGCTAATTCTGAATGGTGCCCAGAAAATGAAGATTTTCCTCATTTTTGAGCAAAAATACAGTAATTTTGAACTGGCAACTTGAGTCGTTGTTAGTTGCTCAAAGAATTACGACAGAGTGACCCCCAAACCCCTGCCTCCTTGTCCCACTAACTCTTTAATTTTTGTCCCACACTGGCATCCCGGCAAAACAGTGTGCTGCCAGCATGGGAAAACGTGTCTGGCACTGAATGATTTACTAAGGTTTTGAAAGAGAATGAATAAACCATGCCCTCGGTAATGAGCAAGCCTTATAACCTTGGAATACGATGGAACAGACGTAATGTATATTTGGTGCATTACATGGCATGATTTTCTCTTTCCTATACTTTCCGTAACTTTACTAACAATTTATTTAAAAATCTGATGTTTACTTCAATTCATCTCACCAATTGAGTATGTTTGTATATGTTTAATTTGACCTTTTGGTTGATTTCCATCTTCACAGGCTAGGTGTGTTTTAATATAGGAGTTGATCTTATGGTCTATCCGCACAGACTTCGACATTGTTGGATGTAAGCCGCTGAAATGAGGAACATAAGCAAATAAATAATACATTCTTGAGTGTCTACGTGTTAAAACATGCTTCATGTTCGGACACATTCTTATGAATTATATGAATTATGTGAATGATGTTAACAACAATTGCGGGAATTGCTGTGCAAAATTATTATGTATTTAGTAGAACGTAAACACGCATGACTGCAGCTACTGTTTCAAGGAGACATGGTCCGTCATTAGCAAATACATTTTAAACTACTTGCTTTCAATGGAGACAAGTTTCAAACTCAGCAATAAGCAATACACAATAATGGGTGTTCTATCTTGTATCTGTTGGAAGCAATTTACTCCGGTGACTTCTGTTGAACATTAATACTCCATTCTCCCGCACCCCCCTCCCCTCTTTCTTTCACTATTCCGCCTCCTGATTTCAATTCAAATAATCCATTCTTGCAGACTATACATCGATATACCCATGGCAAAATGCACAAATTTAAATTCATACGACATTCTTTTTTTTATAGATAGTAATCTACTCGCAGCTTTACTTCAACAGACCAGCAACCAACATTCATCATATGACTTTTGCAAGGTGTACAACAAAACCAACCAGTGTTGTAAGAGCTGTTGCAAGACATCTTCATTCTGGGAGATACCACAAGCGTGCCACACTGATGTAGCCTTTAAACGAATGCACGCATGATATGGTGTTAGATTCTAAGTATGATCCCGTTATGTATAGGATGCCTTATCTGTCATAAACCACATGAGCATTATTTTATACACCATCAAAACACAAATACAATATTAATAACTTTTTTTCTGATATATTTTTGATGATTTAAAAAAAATTAAAACTAGAAATATTGCAGGTCTACGAACGTTCCACAACACTGAGTTGACTGACATAAAAGAGCAAGCATTGGGAGAGAAGGTGTGAAAAGTTATACAATGTAGTACTGATTGAAATTTCGATAAGTTACCAGCTCAATGATAGGTTAGCTTTTGTCATAATTGCCATGATTACAATGGAACATAGCGATTACGCATTAGTAAAAACTTACTTCACCAATCGGATTTGGATGAATAAGCGTAGTCGATTTACATGCTGATAACTATTCATTAAGTTCTGAATGTATCACATCTATTTGTATAGGTCAAATTGGGGTTATTAACACCGCAGATTTTAAAATAGACAATTGTAGGACCTACTGCCGTTATAGTTACTTGTTTTTTAACACCATATTTAAGGTATAGAGTCTGTAATGAGTGTCAATCTGATTCTTCCCCGTTCGTAAAGCCACATAACCTGGGAGGTTGTGGTAATGAACGTTCTGGCCTTGGTATTATTGCCTTACCATGGCAAGTGAACTGTTCCAAGTACTTTCACTTCCAGCGGGAAGTCAATGCATTCTATTGTTTGATCATAATGCACGCATGTATATTTAAATTTGAGGTAAGCGTGCATTCGCGAATATAATTTCACGCGAAAACAAAGAAAAAAACACTCGAAAATAATGCTCTAGTGGTTTATGTTAGAAATAAAGATATCAGACATTACATGGGTTCATATTAAATTTGGTGAGCAAAGGTATTGTGACAATCTGTGCAGAGGACAAGATGGCTTGAGCTCTTTATTGCTGAATGCGTCAAGCATATTGACAGTGAAATTTTCCGCTTTTCGGGTTCCACTCTGAATAATCTGCTATCTATCCACCAACCTAATCGTCTCCAACCTTTCAACTGTAATGTGTATAGTCTAGTCTCCTAATGGGCGCATATTTTAAGAGCGTGGTAAGATGTAACAACAACGTGGCACTCACCATGCAATATTACACTGAACATGTGTTTGGGACATCCCTTAATAATAAATAACATAATAAATGACGGCCTGGAGGCCTTTTTTAAACATGTTTTCTGTCGGCCACATGTCCTCTAGCGAGTTACGTGCTTGAGGGGATCAAATATGACATGTTTCAAATAGGACAGGTCTCCACGCAAGACAGTATCTGCTACAATAAGGAATGTCATTTGAGACTAATTTAAAACATATTTATAGTTCTTCTGGTAAGACATTACTTTAAATTACCTATAGACCCGTTTCATGACATACCTCATTTTTCTACATGTCTTACAACCGGTCTGAAGAAAAGGCACAGTCCGTATGAGTTTTTCTATTATTGAGGACATGTCTACTGAAATAGATCCCGTGTCGTATTTGGATACACATCAAGTGCAGGTCGAAAACTAATCCATATTCTATTTTTTACACTTCAGCCACTTAGATCTATTGATGATTAATAATGGTAAATAAAGTTTGCAGACCGAAATATGAGAATGTATATCTGTATGAGAATGTATAAATTTATCAGCAAATGTTTTTCATTCAACGAATTTTGCTCATTGTACTTCATATTTAGCAAATGTTTAGAATACTTACAACGATATTGTAGTACGGTTTCACGTCGCGTGTATGATCTTCTGAGTGGTAGAAGACGAGATTAAATATCAGCAGAATGTTTGATCAATGTCTCATTATAATGCATTGCATATTTCGCATATGTTCAAAAACTTATAATGCAAATCTTGTTATTTCTTGAGAGTCAACACAACTCTCCCTCGCAGGTGGGTCTCAGAGGTTAGTAAAGTTGCTGTCAGAATTGTTCAGAGGTGGGCAACACGCGCGTCGAAATATCTGCATAAAAGGGGCGGAGTCTATGGGTAGCCTCATGGCGATTAACCAATGGGGAGCCCCACATATTCGACAAGCCAATCGGCATTCGGTAAATAACAATTCTAGCAGAGAGTATAGTATACAGGCATGTACCAACCTTTTGGAATGCATTTAACCTTTTCTGGGTGACTGTCGCCTACACAGAGATAAAACGTTCTAATTTTACCTCAAAATGTCAAAATCATCCCTTACCATATTTGGAATCAACATGAACATGACATTCAAATGAGTATAAACAAGCGCAGTCTAAGGTCGGTGGTTTTTAATCCATCTCAAGACCTATAAATATTCACGTCACGCCTAGCTTGAATGGGTTGACAGATTGATAAATTATAAGTAATGGAGCAAAAAGAAGCTATTTGATCACATGGGTTGTTATAACAATAACCTGCTGCAACAAACGATATATATTATTTGCAAGGGTCCTTTCAAAGAGAACAAAATCATTCGACTTCCCCCTCAACATGATCGACAACTAAATAAACTCCTTTCATAAATTCGATACTTGCTCAAATGTTGGTAAAATCTGCTCAGACAATGACGTTATTGTCTGCTCTAAATGCTCATACAACTGCACTTTGTCGCTTTTAATAAGAATTCGTCCTACAATGCCAACGAAATTCATTCAGTTGAGGAATTTAGTCGATTGGGTTTCATTTTGTCAACAGAATATGAGCTTGGGCATGTGAAATATACCCTAAGTTGAACGCTTTCGCAACATGTCACAACTCATCATGTTAAAGATTATGAACTATGAATTCTGGTGTACAACTATTTCCAGTGACAAAGAACCAATCCAAAATATACAATACGAATCTTTAATCGGCAGTAATATCAGTTAAGGGAAGATAATGAATATTCATTGAGCTCCATTTACGGCATGGCAGCAGGTCATTGACAATTGTCAATAACCTGCCATTCTCAAACGCCTTTTGTACCTTGAGGTATGGAAAAGTTAATAAATGTTAACAGATACTAAATTCATTTGCCAGATCTTGGCACTTGAGCTTACTTGACCTATTGCAAACACTCCCTATTCAGGAACTGCAGTGACGGCTGATTTATCAATCGCAATGGAGCATGCACTATAAATGATGTTCAGTTCTTAGTGAACCCTACCTTTTGTACAAACTGATATCATATTACAAATCGCCTGTCAGGACGAAAAAAAAATTTTTCATTTTATATACCCAGGTCAGTACCATCCTTAGAGCTTTAATAGATGGAACATTTGCTAAAGGTACAGCACCTTTAAGTACATATCATTAACTTTATATCAGTATCGGGGATGTGTTGAAATACTCCCTAAAACGGTCAACCCGCTGCCCTATGTGCTTCCCCCATTTGCATTGATGTCAAATACTGCGTTAAGCCATCCTAACCTAATGCTCCCGCAGGCCCTATCGACTGGAATTTTAGTGACAATGACCATCTGATATCTTGCGACGTTTGTCATCCTTCCCCTGATAATACTCCTCGCAAAATATGTTTTTTAAGGTTCGTAGAATGCCGATGCATCATTGTAATTTTTGCACCACCTGTGTATAAATAAATGAACAAAAACTCCTACCATATATTATAATCTTGTCTCAAATTAAAGTAAGCACTCTTATGGATTTTCTTTCGAAATTCCGTATGCATATTTTATACGACCTGCGGTGCTTTAAACGAAAAACTGCTGACTCTCATTGGTACAATTACAAGTATTAAATGGACAAGCAACGCTACTATGCACTGATCTCAAAAAATTGCATAAGGGT
>JAMKCH010054250.1:0-10035 GCA_023653785.1 Ophioderma brevispina | reverse complement strand
GTCTTTTCCGCACATTTTGACGCAAAAATTAAAATCAATGTTTTTGCCCTAAGTTTCTTACTGAACAAATTTTTTCAGTTTTTTATTTCTTAATGGTGTTGTCTTGAATCCTTCTAACATGTGGTGGATTTCACTAAAAAGTCCTTTGGGAAAAGTGGCTTATATAGTGGAATGGGTCCCTAGGGCCCCCCCCCCTTATGCACAACGGAAGTTGGGGGGCAAACCCATGCAGTTACGTGTTATTTTAAACATTAATTTTTCTCGCATATCAAAATAAATTGGAGCGGATTAGTTATATATTCGAAATTAAACTTATTTCGGCGATTTCCATAGGTATAAATGAAATTGTTTTAATGTTTCAATATTTATAAATTAAATCGCAAAATTCTTCAAAGCCGTTTTTCGCAAATGCGTATTTGCAAAATACGCCAGTATGTGACGTGGTCGAAGATATGTTTTACGGTGTATAGTTACACGCGCGCGTTCGTCTACACCAGGTCTTGAATCCAACCGCTCGCAATTAGTGATGCGTCTTGTGGGTTACACACTGACATCACCGTATCGAGGAGTAAAGCCACTATCGTTAATGTTGTCATGAGTATAATTGCTTTTAGAAAAGATGATCCCAAAATGTCTTACTATACATAATGCTATATACTCACCTTACCAAGATCAGGTCTTTCAGAACGATGTAGCACAAAAGCAACATTTTGTTGTGAAGAGAGGTCACTCCGATGATGGGCCTGCCCATTCAATATGTTTTGGTTTATATTTTCTTTCAGATGTATGATGTGTGTGATCTTCGTGTAAAGCCAGCTACCTCGCTAATTGTGCATCGTTTCTGCTTTGAAATACGTATTACGTAAACAGGTTAAAGCTTTTTAAGGTTCTTCGTACCAAGCCTTTTGTTAACACGGTCGCCAACGTGGGAATTCATACAAAGCGCCCCGTATGTTATGATTTTGATACCTGTTGGATAGCTAGGATTTACTCTTCTTTTCAGTGTACCAAAAAAGTACAACATACCTAGTATGGGCCGTCACATGTACCGTCCTTAAATCCGAGGGTCAGGCAAAATCAGGCATTTTCCACAAAAAATAGTCGAATATCGGAGTCTTATGCGGTTTTCAGCCCTAAAGTGGTAATTGAGTAGGTTCACACCGGGGGGGCCACTGGATTCAAAGGTGGAATGATGCGCGAAACATGGACTTTTCAAAATGAACCCAACAGTTATTTTCACGATGAGGCAAACAAGCTAAAAAAACATACCTAAACAAGTAGTTTATTGTTTAAAGATTACCCTCAACCAAGTACCCAGTGCATGAATAGTAAAGATAGCCTTTATTATCTTCTTTGCTTTAATTCCAATGTTCGATACAATAGTTTCGGATTGATTTTGATCTTGCTTAAGGAGATATAACATGGAAAAATTTCAGGGTTTAAGAAAAAACATAACCCTTTTTTCCATATTTTGCTGTTTTGACACCCTAAACGATGTACGCCGCGGTACATCGCCTGTTGTCAAACAAAGAGACCCTTTTTACGCGTTTCTTGTTCCGCATCAATCCACCTTTGAATACAAGGGGCCCGCCGGGTTTTCACATAAAGCTGGGAGTTTAGAAGCCACACTGCCACCCTCGGATTTATTTAAAAAAAAATGTACCCTTAAATGATTAACCGGTGAGGTGCTACATGTCGTATTTTTATTCGAAAGAAGTTGGTATTAACACACCGGAGGAAAGTTCATTATGGGTGTGGTAACAGTGTAAGACGAGGATGAAGTCTTTAAAAAGTAAACCTCACTTTATTGAAAGTTCACCCATGTACTGGTTTGAAAATCTAAACTTGTTCTGGTTAATATGCACAGAAGTTTCAGATCTCTTTCCTAGGGTGTGACTGATACAAATTAACAATCTTCATTTTCACCTATTCTATGCCTATTTTGGCCTAATATCATTGTCATATTCACCACATTTTAATCACTATTTTAATGCCTTAATATTTCGTCTGTCAAATTAAAAATAAAAGTGTTGTTTTTCATTAATTCACAGTTTGTTGCGGCTTTGTTCATTAACACATGTCGTTTGAAAATGACCTACCGAAAAAACAAACATTGCGATTCTTTATTCAATCTGTTTGAAAATGTAATTTATATGGACCAAACACAGAATAAAACCAAAAATCAACAGCGAATAACAGTTTTGACAACTGTTTTTTGGATTAGTTATTCTGTTGTCCCCGTAGTGAGGCTTGGCCATCGTCGTCTGTCCATAACATATTGTGGAGATAGCGCCCTTACCCATTAACCCCCTCGCCTATAACCTAAGTGGGGGGTGGTAACCACCCCCGCCCCCCCTCCGGAAGAGAAGTAACCAACATGCCTAACACACACAGGAACATCACAGACCACTTGATTTTGGGTCCAATAGATAGATATATGGTCTTCCCTTTTCCATTGATACCACAATAAGTAACAACATGGCCTAGCATTTACGTCCACAATGACGTCCATAAGTTGCGCATGTCAGAAAAACTGCCATTTCCATAGCAACACACAGTGCAATTCAATTTTTTCGCCAAAAAGGTTAGGAAACAGATTTTCATGCGGTTTTTACTCTACTTGATGGAAATGACTAGTTGATATAATGACAATCATTTAGCTATAATAAGGGTTTTTGATTCGCTAAAATTGCGAAATATCAAATTTCCACCCTAAATTCAGTATTTTCGACTTTTCCTCCCCTCACATCTGACGGCAGTGTGACGTCATAATGGGAATGTTTGAACTTATTGGACCAATGTGGAAAGGAAGAACTCTACGCTTCCTTTGGTACCAGATTTTACAGGAATCTGGTGTTCCAGTAACGAAATCACAGGGGGGGGGTGGTACCACCCCCCCCCCCCCTTCGGGAGTTTGTTATTTACAAAAAATGGGCTCAGGTAGACGATGGTTAGAGCGAGTTCCAGACGCTGTTGAATGCGTTGAGAGGATGAAGATTAGCCATGGGGAAAACATTGAAGTTGTGAATGAAGATAACTTGGAAGTACCAGCACTGGTACCAGCAGCGAATCACTCACACGCCGATGCAGTGGCTGTCCAAGGTCTAACTTAAATCAATTTTTTTGAAAATAATTTTTGATGAACTATTTTTTTTTTTTATTTTTGTAATTAATTTTTTGAATAAATGTACACATGTCCGACGTAATATGCCTCAACTCCATGCACGCTCTCGCGGTTTAGTGCGCACTGCTTAAACTACGCGCACATTTGTGGCGCAAAAATTACCAGGGCAATCAAAGAGTAATCATTACTGGTAAAATTTATGTATAGCAACGGTTTTCGCACAGACGACAGAGACCCAGAGTGAACTAGACTCCTGATAGGAGTCGAAATATTTCGAGTGAGTACCCACGCATTTTTATTATATGACTTTTTGGATTTGGTTTCGAGCACGAGTTGGCAATTTTTATTAATGTATTTATGTTCTCGCTATTAATGATCCATTTTATGGAAAAAGAGGTCCTTGGGAAAGACAGGTTTTTCATTTTTCGTTTCGCCATTTTGAATCGGTACAAACACCGATTTTTCAATATTGTTTTTTTCCTGTTTAATTGTGGTCGTGTTGATGTACCCCAATCAATTACCTTGAGTTTTTTGGGTAGAAAATTCCAGCCGGCAAAGTGGTTTCCAGGGGGTATGTGGACCCCCCCCCTTATACAACAAACGGGGAGTGCAAAGGACTTATACACTTAAGTGTTAACTCGAACATGCGGTGTGTCGCTATTGATTTTTTTCTTACCAATCAGGTTGGTTTTCATGTCAATGTGCCCTAAGCAAATTGAGCGCGCGTGTGTGATTTTGATTACCGGTGTGTGTGTGTGTATGGTGCTTAGGGAACACGATCAGACCATTCATCTGGTGTGAATTCGGAACTCGTGGGCACCCCGAATGGTAGTCACAGAGCGGTCTTCCTATAAATGCTAGTATAGGAAAAACAAAAGTTGAAATAGATTTTTCTCAACATTTTATTGAGAAAAAATTTAATTTCAATTTGACTTGAAAAAATCATCTCAGAATGTATGTTTTATAAGTTTAAAACCCCGGCCCAGCGGTAAAGCTTCTCTTACTGTACTGCGCGAGACATTTTGTTCTAAACATGCCGGGTGAAAAATTGAAATTATTTTGGGTGTGTTTTTCTTGTCTCCCAAATTGTTCATTTTCATGAGCACACCCAATAATTAGCGGAAAACTACATATAAGTCATTTCAAATGCACTGACTTTATGCCCTATACCTTAGTACAGAATTGCCCGCGTCACAGAGTTAACACTAAGTGCCCAAAGGGGGGGGGGGGGGGGTTTCTTATACCCAACATTTTATTTTTTGCGAATTCTCACGGTTACAGCAATAAATTTTCAAGGAGTTTTTTGCTAATTGTCTGCTTAGGAATACGCTTCCCTGATACAAAAAAAAAA
Organism: Ophioderma brevispina; assembly: GCA_023653785.1. Lineage (NCBI taxonomy): Eukaryota > Metazoa > Echinodermata > Ophiuroidea > Amphilepidida > Ophiodermatidae > Ophioderma > Ophioderma brevispina. The sequence goes on along the minus strand of JAMKCH010054250.1, from coordinate 5,560 downwards.
AAAACTAATAAAATCCCGCCATGGCTTCTTAGAATTAGGGGGAGTGGTCCCAGGGAACCAATTAAAAAAAATACAGTAAGTAAATCTTGGGATTTATTGTTCGATATATACCTTAGGACGGTAATTAATTAATAATAATAAACTAAATAAAAACCGTTTATATGCTCAATAGCATTCATTTTATTTGTAATGCCGTACTCTTAAACTGGTGTAGTCCATGGAAAATAAAGGGATTTGAAGTTCTGGAGAAAAATACAAGATGGTATAAATTTGGGTATATTTTGCAATTATTATTTTAATTGGTTATTCTAGAGTATATATAATGAATTATTTTGGTTCAAAACCTTATATTGGAGTTGCTGAGGATGGAAATGTGCGAACCACTCTTTTTCGAAGAGTGACAATTTCAATTGGCCATAGGTCATAGGTAAACGGTCGGATTTTCATTTTTATTGTGGGTATGTGGTTCTTGCGTGACCCCCATTTATTGTGTTAGTGTCATGATCAAACTCACACGGCAAAGTGGTTATCTGGGTTGGGTCCCTAGGACCCCCCCCCCCCGGGCACTAACGGAATTTTTTTTAGCTTGGGCACTTAAGTGTTAGCTTTTTTGGCCATCGTCGTCCGCATATCAATTATATAGGTGATCACTCATTCCTCTTTTAATAAGATAGCTCGCCAATTCAGGCACTGTTGTGCAACAATATTGCAACAACAATTTTTATCCCGATTGACCACTGTGTTCCATCCCAGAATCCTTTCGATCAGTATATCTTCTTCAAAATACGTGTAGTTTTTTTTTTACAAGTGTATGGTCAATTCCAGCAAATCATGATCAGTGCAGGATGTTAGGTTCAAAGAAGACATACATGAAATATTTATTCATCATTGATTGCTCATCATTCAATGTCGCTCAACCACCTGTATGCTTTTGGTACAGTATTATGTACTTCTTCTATGTGCTTATGGAGGTGTATTGTGCTTGCTATAGTTTCTGACCATGTCGAACCGCAAGCGAATTAAACGTGATGTTTATCTAATTATTCAGGATTCCAATTTGTTTTATCTAATTATTCATTTTGGATACATATTAACGTTGAAAGGATCATAGGTCTAACTATTTTCTTTAAATAAAAACCAATATATTAATCTGGCATGTGAACGAGATAATCCAGCGGTCTTCTTCTTATCGTATCCAAACACAGTAGTTAATTATGATTTAACCAAGAGATGGTCCATTGCCTGTGGTGCTGTTCCACAACCACGGTTAGTCTCCTGATCTGCTTCCAGGTAGCCCAACTTCTGCAAGGAAACCATAGATTGGCTTATTCTGGTTCTCAATCTGTGGAGACATCGCATTTAGCCATGGAGTCGGCTCCAGGTGGAAGATGATCACCAGGTCCAATACCAATAGGTGTTACTTGGTTGATAGCAAGTCTTTCTTTCCAGAAACTTTTCTTAACCCTCGTCTTACCAAGCCTTTTTTTTTGTAACACGGTTTACCAAGGGGGGATGGTTATTTTAACACCCCCTCGAGAATTTGTTATAAAGCACCCGATAAAATAAGTACCAACATACCTAGTATGGCGTCACAATGACGTAATCAAGTCCGCGAGTCGGCAAAATTGGCATTTTGCGACCGAAAATAGGCGAAAATCCAATTTTGCGCTAAAAATCGCAGATATATCGGATTTTCATGCGATTTTCAGCTCTAAATGATGGCATTTGGCTAGTTTTACATAAACATAGAGTTTTAGAGCCATACTGTGCATAATATTTCAAAAATGCACCATAAAATATCCTTGGGTGGCAACCACCCCCCCCCCCTACCCTTCGACTTTGACGGCATACCCTAACCCCGGTGAAGGTGCTACTTTCACATTTTTTTCGCTAAAATGACCGGAAAGGATGAAAGAACGATTACCTAGAAGCTTTTTACGAAAGTTTTTAGCATTTTAGCGCACCGGAGCGAAGTTCACTAGGGGGGAACCACCCCCCCCCCCCTTGGTAAGACGAGGGTTAAACTCCTTAGAGACTGTTTCGGAGAGTTGGACTAGCTCTGCTCAAAAAACTCTATCTGGATTTAAGGCGGTTACCAGAAGGTCTCTCTCCCAATATCGCCAGTGTTCGAGCTGTAATCTTCTGTGCTTCCTAGCCCAGCGATGTCGAGCAACTCTGTGGTGAACGGTCAGGCGTGGACATTCGTCTTGCTCGGTAACCATATTGAAGCAATCTCCGATTTACACTTTGGTGGGAAATGTCGATTCCATAGTGTCTTCTCCACAAACGACGAAGACGACTCGTTGGCATTTTCCGGGCTCTACGGCACAGATTAAGCAATCGGCGATCATCTCGTCTGGTAGTCAATTGTGGTCGTCCTGGCTCTTGATGATGATGACCCGGCTCTTGATGATGTATGAAGATTTTACAGACCGTACTATGCGATATCCCGAGGAAATCAGCGACTTTGGCTGATTGTTACACTTTCCCGTCTGGATTGAAGCAACTCTTCGGCGTATTGACAATGGAAATTAGGTGTACTCTGAAAAGATGTTATAATTGGGGAATACTTGAAGTTGCAACAGCAAGATAAACTTCCTCATTGATTTCATGGGTAAGAAATTCATTATGATGCAAGATGAATAAAAGGCAATCTGTAATGGTGTGCTTTTAAGAAGGTGTTAAAGTCTGTTGTGATATTGAAAATGCCATAGCAAATAGAAGGGTAAAATTAACGAGTGGAACAATAGATGCTGCTTATTAATATTTAAATATTTTATGTTGATATATATATTATCTTTGTATTTGTATTTGCATTGTATTGTAACTCTGTTGGCACCGATCTCAGATGCAATAAATGCACAGGGTAGTGCAGATATTTGCCCTGGTGGAAAGATTTAAAAAAAAAAAGTATTGACAAGCCGTTGGGTACGAGCCATAGGCATATGGAACCTTGTTGTCAATTTTTTTTGTAAAGGGACAACCAACTCTGAAAAACGTGGGCTCGATATCCAGAGGACTAGGAGCGGAAAAGGAAGAAACAAAAGACGTCTGGCCTTTTATGATTCCAAACAAAAAGGCATGTTACGTATTCGAGAGAAAAAGAAAGTTCTTTAGGACGTTGGACTAGGCTAATTAGTGAAGTGCGCCGCTAACTAATGACGTCACTGACCGCTAGCTAGCGTTCGGTGAACAGAAGTTTGGCTTGATGACTCATCATGCTCAGGACGTTTTTTGAATGAATCCACAAGGTCAATTAATGTTGTACCCATGCGCAGTTAGATTAATAAATGTCCATCATGATAGTTTTTCGATATCGCAAATACAAAAGGAAAACGGCCACTCCGTTGCCTTTTTTGGTGAAAAAGCATTCTTCCCCGTAGAATTTATCAATTTTGACATTAAAAAATGATACGGGGATCTCTGTAATTAAATTTTTCGACTTATGGTTCGAAATGACACTAATAAGATCGGTAAAATACAGCACATGTTACTACGTGATAGTATTCATTTCAAGCCAGGTCGGTTTTTGTTTTCGATGGTCGGAATGCAAATTCTCCTGTGTTTTCTCGAGAAAAATTCAGAATGGTATTTTCCCCGTCGTAACCGCACACGTGACCATCATTGAGGAATGCAATGTTTGAATGATGTATAAAACTGTGTGAAATAATTACAATATTTTCATATATTGGGTTTACAAGAAATTAAAAAATGTACTCATAGTTTCCTTAATTATTTGTTATGAGGTTTCATGGTAGGCCTTGTGTGGAATTTCTTGAAAGGCGTAATATTTGGATTGACATGCCCTACTAAAGAATCCCTATTCTCGATTGCCATAACTTACATTCGGAGTCGTGACCGCACCCATGGGCGCCCTGGGACTGGTGACCAGACTTGAGGCGGACTCAGTACTGAAAACATTTGGAAACAAGGCGAAGTGGCTTGAATTGGGGACAACACGCTCTAACGACGATACTTTCCTCATCAGTTAAAGGAGAACATGTATCCAGAATAAAATTACAAATATAAGCATAAATAATAATATAATAAGAATAATCTAACTGGCATTTATATGGCGATCACAAAAGAACACAGCGCCTAACAGAGAGTGGCAAAAATATTTGCAAACAACAGCACGTGAGAAAAAGAACAGACAACGGCAAAATAATCAACACTTGAAGAGAATAAAGTTTCAGCAAACGTTTAAAAACGGGCACCGAAACTGCATCCCTCAGCTTAAAGGTTAGCTCATTCCAGAGCCTGGGGGCAGCGACAGCAAAAGAAGAGGTCGCCAAGCTCGCTTCCGAGAGCGAGGAACGCGAGCCTCGTGGTATCAGCCGAGGAGTGTAGTCTGTGCCTGTTTTCAGCCGTACAGTGTCACTAACAGAAGTAAGAAGATTGCTCAAATAAGTAATCCGATTACAAATTGAAATTAAAAAAAACACTTAAATACATACAAACATGATTTTGAAATTAAATCTTTAACCGCAAGCCAATGTAAGGAATGCAGAAGATCATCAGAGCACTTTCAAATACGACTTGAACCATGGACACAACCCGACGAATCGCACAATTCCGGACACCTGCTTCTTTAGACTTTGCAGTAAAATGGGGTGAGGGTGATCAACAGTGTCGAAAGCCGCAGCAGATCAAGCTACCAAGAGGACCAGCTTTTTTTTGTCGATTGTTTTTTTTTTTTTATACTGGGAAAAATCATTTCTTAACCTAAGAAGAGCGGTTCTGTGCTGTGGAATCTGTTGTTATGATGATTTATTACTATTAAACAATATTGAACACATTATATGGAGTTGGTTTCATGGGAAAACGAATTATACTAACCATAAAACGAATAAAAGCGTTTTGTCTGACCATGTGCTATTTGAAATTCGGGCGACTATTGTATATTGGGATATGTATTTGTGTTATGCGATACAGAGGGCACAGTAGCGTTCATACATTCTTCAAACTGATGCTTTCTAATGTGTATTTCTATGGCATTGTAGTAACTAAACGTGCCGGTCGTATCGCATACACGTTATGCACTAGCGCGATTTTTAAATAGGGCACATTGTCAGGGCCCAGATGGTTTTTTAATTCATTATTAGGGTTATATAATCCGGTTTTCTATAAACCACTCGATATGGGTCAAATAATTATTTTATAGTGTTATTGGTTTAATATTATTCGTTGTACGGATTCTCCTTTAAGGTTGATAACATCTCCATAACCACAGTGACCACTTCCTTATGATGATCCCTTACTGCCAAAGAAAGAATCGGAGGCATTTTTATTCGCCGTGCAGTTACTCCAAGTGGTTAAAACAAATGGCGGTAAACCAGGTGGTCTGAACTGTCACGACTAAAAAAAAGCAGTGACGTTCAATGACTGTTTTATTCTATTCCAACCGGCAATAGGACCGTGATTGTGTAATGAACTTTGCCTTCTGCAGAGGGACTCGTTTCTGATCCGTGACCTCCTTCGCCAACCCAAAATAACAGCGCGCCCTTGATCAAATGACTCTGAAGGACATATGGTTTCAGAAAAGTGTATGCCATTTTTC
>JAMKCH010054249.1:0-13402 GCA_023653785.1 Ophioderma brevispina | reverse complement strand
TTCCCTGTGCTAAACGCTTGCACCATTAGTAACATATCCTATCACTTTTCGTGAACAGAAAATGACAAAAAAAAAAAAAAAAAAAAAAAAAAAAAAAAAAAAAAAAAAAAAAAAAAAAAAAAAAAAAAAAAAAAAAAAAAAGAAAAAAAAAAAAAAAAAAAAAAAAAAAAAAAAAAAAAAAAAAAAAACGAATGTTTTTTTTAAAAAAAAAAAAAAAAGAAAAAAAAAAAAAAAAAAAAAAGATTTTTTAGTTTTTTTGTTTTTTTAAATTCTTTGTTGTAATTTTTTCCCTTTGGTCTTGCTCTCACCATTACTGTCCCCAACCTGGGTCTTTTTTCTTTGTTTTTCTTTGGAAGCATATATTCCTTGTGTATGGGTTCTACTGGACCACCATACCTTGGATTTTTTCACTAAAGCTGATAGATCAGCTGGCTGATGGCAAACAAATTATGCTAAAGGATTCTGTACTCCCTTAAAGAGAGGCTAATTTTGAACACAGAGGTACATATTTGGGTTAGTAAGACCAAGATCATATAATATACCAAAACCTTGAGTCCCCCGTCGGTTAGAAGTATCCTGACTTTCATCAACATCCGGTCCAACCTCCGCTTCTTTTTCCTTACTTCGCACTGTGTCACTTTCCGTCATAACTGACTGACCATTTTGGGCTCCTTTCTGATCCTCTTTTTGGGTGACATGTGCTGCATCTCGGAATGTGGAGCAAATTCTCTTGTGTGATTTCACCCTTGTCCTCTGCAACAACCTCTGCCTTTTGTCCTTTCACTATCTCTAGCCTTTCTGTTGACCTTCTTGGTGGTATTCTCCTCACCGTTTAAAAGCTTGTTCATTGTTGCAATTTTGTCAGATCTCTAACAACCGATTATTGACTCAATGCCATCACTGCCTCCTCATCAGCTGCTTCAGATTCAGTCTGTTTGTTCTCACATTCTTTCCTCCACTCATTAACTACTTTTGAACCCATTCACATGAAAGGATAATGAATCCCCAGCTTTTGCATAGTTTTGGTCTTTTAGCATGTGGCCATCTCCCTTGCTTGTTTTCCAAATCTTTGCAGAGATGTCTGCATGTTCATCTCCCTGCTGCAGTATCAACATAATCGCGAAAGTGTGGGACCCCTTGTTGCAAGCACACCTACGAGATTCTCTACCCCCTCCAGCACGGGCCCGCGATCAATCAGAGCTATCCAAAATGCCATAGCCCACCCACTAGGCAACACCACTCCCATCCAGCACCATATCCCACAATACCTTGAACTTGAGACGAAATGTGCCAAAAAAAAAAAAGCCTCCTGACTGTCACCTTTGACCCCTGGATTTTGAATCAAAAGTAAACTGGTACTCGTGAATTCTTTGCTCCCAAGATTGACTCAGTTCCAGGTACCAATTTTGTGACCTCTCTGTGTTCAGTTGATGTTTCTACATTTGTGTGGCCTTCGACTGCTTCTCTACATCTTCCCTCCCATAGAGGTGATACACAATTAAATTTTGTGTTTGTATATCCAGTGAAGTGTGGGGCTGAGAGGAAAAGACAAAAAAAAAATTAAATTATGATAAATAAGGATCACATTTAAAAGGAGAGGGTAGAAGAGAAAACAACAACTAGTCTCTAACTTACCAGGCCAGGAGCAATATGTCTATTCTGTCAGTTTTTCAACTTGCAACTATCAAATCTCCAAATTGACCCTTATGACGTGAAATTAGGTCAAGTCATTCTTTCGCTGCAAAACTCAATTGTAGAACCAATAATCGGGTCATATATCCAACAATTTTATGAAATCTAGGCACCTAACCTTTCTTGAATAATGCAATGCTAGGTCCTAAAGGAAATGGTTTGACTGTACATTGAATTAAATCAAAAAGTACTTCTCTTACCGCAAATAGACTCTAAGAGGGTCATCTTTTGCCAAGTTTCGTGATCTTAGCACCTATGGTTCTTGAGAATTGCAGCAAGAGTTTCTGAATGGAAAAATTTGACCTTTGATCTTAAATAAGGTCCAAAGGTCAATCTGCAAACTTGATGTAGACCCTCTTAGAGGTCATCTATCAATCAGTTTCAGATCTTAGCACCCATGGTCCCGAAATATCACTTGCCAATAAAATGGAAAATTGTGAAATAGAAGAGAAACCACATGAAATGGCTGCATTAAGATCCAATCATTCTCCTGAAGCACCATTTGGTGAGGCAATTAAGAAACTTGCACCCATTATAGCACTTGGGGAAGCATGGGTTGGGGCACTCTGTTTGAATGGAGATACCATTGTTTTGCGGCATCTTTAAAAACAACCATATAGAGATTTTTAGCATTTTTGGTTTAATTTAACGGGAAACTGCCCTGTGTGGATCTAAGACAATTATGTCAATGTCAAGCATTTTTAGTTGTTACACTGGTACACCTTGCAAATTTTGAAACATAACTGAAAGGGCAAACCGATGCGAACTCGTATTTTACGTGATTGCGTAAATATGTCCCCGCCGAATGTTGCGATCACTAACATGTATAAATGCAACTTCACACCACCTACCCCCCTCCCCAATACCCCCAAACACTCCCCCCCCTCCCCAACACCCACAAAACCCCCGCCCTCCCAACACCCACAACTCCCCACACCCCACCCTCATCCCCCACACCCCCACAAACACCCACCCCCTCCTATCACCTCAATACCCCTACCCTACCCCCATCCCCTAACCCACCCTCCCCCCCCTTTACCCCACACCACCCGCAACCCGCCCTTCCCCTCCCCAACACCCCGCAACATACCCTCATCGCTGTCCGCAACATCATGCAACACTCCCCACCCCTCCCCAACACCCCGCAACACTCCAACCCCCTCCCCATCCCCATGCAACACCCCACCCCCTCCCCAACACCATGCAACACCCCACCCCCCTCCCCAACACCCCCGCAATAACCCAACCCCCTCCCCAACACCCCCCGCCCTACCCAACCCCCCTCCCCCGACACAACCTCAACACCCCCCCCCTCCCCAACACCCGCCCCCTCCCCCTCCACCCTCCCCCTTCCCTCTCCCCCCCCCCCCCCCCACCCCTCCCCCCCCCAATCCCTCCTCCCCCACCACCCCACCCTCCCGTCCCCAACACCTCACCCCCCCTCCCCATAGCATAGTGTCCATGTAGTGAAGGAATTTTGCCTATCCGATGCCCAACCACCGTTTCAGTTATACAGCATTACGCATATTTAATTAGCCATTTGCATACATAGCCACATATCTCACATACTTTCAAATTGCAAAAAAGATTTGCCCCATGATAGGCTATTTATGCAGCGCAGGAATTTTGAGTATCCATGTACAGTTTAAAAATATGCAATTACGCTGATTTTTTTGCATATTCATAGCTCATTTGTGCATACTCAATATGCCCGAAATACGCCCAAAATCTAATCACGTCAGAATCTTCAGTCGCTTCCTCCAACCAAGTTACTCATTATACGCCTGACAGAACTCCAGAAAACTTGTAACAGGCCTTGCAGGAAAATTTTTTTTTTAAATTATTGCAAATTAGATACTTAATAGCATATTTTTATTGCCCACAATCTAATCAGTTCGAAATGGTCGTCAACCCGCGTCTTTCCACCAAGTTACGTCATTGCGCCCTTACGAACTCCAGATAGATGGTATACAACATGGGTTAACATTTTTGTCACATACGACGGACGAATCGAACGAACGGACGGAGCGAACGAACGGACGACGCTGCTCACTTCATAGTCCCCGTCCGAACTCGTTCTTCGGGGACAATTACACAGCTAACCTAGCTGTCCTTTCTTTCGCTTCATTAAGGGGGGGTGGAGGGGATTGAATTGTAAAAGTGGAGACAATTTTGTCCAAAATTTTTCCAAATTTGGGTCTGCAAAAGAGAATCTTAAAAGCCTTGGGCATCAACATGAATGCATGGGAAACTCAGTCTCAGTGCATTCCACTGATAAGAACACCACAAAATGACCTCTCCAAGTTTAAGATATGCTTCCTCCCCAACAGCAAAGACATAAAGGTTGGAGAAAACCACATCAGGCTTTTCCGCTGTGTGTAAGTGAAGACGCCACTCCAATATTTAGGCCTGTTCAGCCCACAAACACCTATGCTTGACTAGAATTAACACCCCGAGTGCAAATTCCTAGTCTTTTGCGACTCAAGAAATGCGCCACCCACTGTATTATACCCTAACATGTTTCTCGTAATTGAGGGCAGGGTTAAGGGATAGAATCAAAGAAATTCGAACCCGGGGCCCCTGGTGCCCCATTCCCATGCCCAGGGATGACAAGCCACGATGTGTCCCTGGCCTGGCCATGGCAATTGATTTCATATTGAGTTCCAATGCCATCTTGTGTGTTCGTACGATTACGTCATCGCATCTTCTTTGACTTTTTAGCCATCAATCTCAGTTTTTTATTGAAGCCTTGTAGTGACAGAGTTTAGACATAAATTTCCGCTCTTATCACATAACTGGAGACGTCAGTTACTTTGATTTTCCTCAACCACGCCCTGCTGGTCCAGGGACTGACTTTTAAATAAGGTGGGGCTCGGTAAAAAGCTCTCCTGTCATATCATGGGCCTTTCATCGTTTCTTACAATGTTATTTAATGTCCCAAGGGGAGCTATTGAAAATCACTCCCTATAATGCTTAATAGAGCTGTAGGGGAGCGATCTCTCTCACTCCTCGTCTCTGGCTGGTCAATTTCACTTATCCCTTTTTGCCTACCTCTTACCTCTTACTTTTTCCTGATTCTACCATGATCTTGTTCGCTCTTGGTTTAAGAGCGCGGATCCCGCACTAGTGAGTGCTCTCACAGCAACATGGTCTCAGTTCGAACTACAAACTGCACAATCTTTAGATTCTGCCTGTGGAACATTTGTTGCTGGTGGGCTCGAGCAGCTTTCTGATCCTGTAAGATGGAATCAGCTAAGGTACTTATGTAATCACAAGACTAACTCCAACAAAAGTTGGTCCATGTCCTGAGTGGTGCTTCAAATCCATCTGGGGGCCTTGAAATTTAGAGCCTGGCCCAGGGTCCTGGGAAGGTAAATCTGGCCCGTGTACCACTGCCCCCTGCATCCACTACTTGCAATTGTAAATTTTTTTTTTTTTTTTCCACTCAATTTGAAAAGTCAACCATCAGATTAATTCCCCTTGTCTCCTAACTTCATGGGCTGACAGAAGGGTAGTTTGATGTCACAATCACAATTTACTTAAAATTTGACATTTGTCCATTTAAAGCATGCTAAAAATCTATATTCAAACAAAAACCCTCTTATGACGACCATTATTGCATGAGTAGACACGTCAACTAAAAGGTGATACTTGACATGCATTTTGTACAAACACAAAGGATTTACAAACAATATCAATATTACAACTTGCAAGGAAAATATCACACACACACAAAGCATCCCAGGACATGTGTGTCTGCTGCATGTTTGTGAATGTCATTCCCACAGGTCACAGTGGTCCAGTGGATATGACTGCCGGGGACTGATACCAAAGGTTGTGGGTTCGAGCCCCCTGCGACCAATGTGTTGTGCCACTTGGGCAAGGCCTTTACCTCACTTGCCTCTTCGCCCCAAGCGATATTGGGTATCTGTGTATGGGAATATTAACAATCTAAGCAGTGACTTGATAGGATTGTGTGCTTGGCCAGCTGCCGGCCCAATGAAGCGAAATGAATGGTGCGATTTCATGACAGCAGCGTAAAAGATAGGCAACAGCACTGTATCTTGTAGCCAATAATTATTATTATATATTTTACATGAGGTCATTTGAGGTAAATCTGTGTACGATACACCCTATGAGTCTTGGGCCCATGGTTCTTCTTTTGAGATGAAAGTTAATTGTCAACAAAAGTATGAATTCAATAAGTGCAGGGTTAAAATTTTTAACACACCCACACACACATACAGAGACAGCCAGCAGAAACCCAAGGCTGACTGCATGCAGATCTTATTACAGCAAAAATTAAAGTCCTCACATTCTAAGATCTACACTACTCATGTCTCAGCGCTGAATCAAGATGCATCCAACAGGAGGCATTTACTTTCGGTCCCCCTCTGGGAATCGCACCCAGAATTCCTCTCGATCATAACTAAATACACAGGTCTATGGCGACCGCTTAGAAAGCTTTCTAGAAGCTTTCCCTGTGAAGTGATACAACAAAGGTAAAAACAAAAAAGAACAATAGGGGTACATTTTGCTATGCTTTGACATATCCATTTGGATTCTATTACATCCATTGCTTCTTCATTAATCAGTAACACAGTGAAGACTAAAGACTTTGCACACGGGAGATTTTTATAGAATGAATTTTCAAAACAACTATATAGCATCGATTTGCAATTTTTCAAGGATTTAATTTTTGGTGGTGCGGAGACTTCGAAACAGTGGACCCTTTGGGTACAGTGGGCCTAACCCCAATAAAATGTCCCTTTTCTGGAATTCAAACCCTTCATCATTCACCGAAAGTGTATTTTCTTGGTCAAATTTCCCATATTTTTTATCCTTTTATCTTAGCTATGACACATCCTATTTTAACAGCTATGCACGAGACAACCTTATTTTTGTTGGGGGCTTAGCTACATCCCCCCATCATGCAGAATGAAATCATTTTACAATGCACTACACTGACAATAACAGGCATGTTTGAATTAACTGGATAACTCTATAACTTAAACCGAGACAAACAAGTACACATTATCAAGCAGAGCCGGGTATAATGCACTAAAAAAGAAAATAAATGGAGTAACTCTTCAGTTTTGAAAACGAGACTTTTAAGAATCATTCTAACCTCCCATTAAAATCCTTACCATGTAAATGAAAAAGTAAATCTCGTTCGCATGTTTCAGGAAAATAACCAAAATACTCTATCTTAACATTATATGGGTTCATGTAAATATGTTTACAATACCATATGATAAAGAAAAATATACAAGGACAGTCTATCGTACCAACAAACTAATGAACAGAAAACTGAGCACAATAAAATATGTTGCCCTAAGAACCATTTTTATGGCCACAATCTAATCAGTCGAGATTTCTTCAACCCGCTTCTTTCCACCAAGTTACGTCATTGTCGACTTACGGACTCCAGATAGATGGTATACAACAGGTTTAACTTTTTGGTCACAGACGGACGACGAACGGACGGAACGACGGACGACTAACTGACGACGCGGTCATTTCATATCCCCGATTCCGAACCTCGTCGGCGTGGACAAGTAAGAGCACCGCATAACCTAGATGTCTTTCTTGCTCATTAGGGGGGGGGAGGGTTTTAATTGGTAAAAGTGGAGACAATTTTGGCCAAATTTTCCATTTGTCTGCAAAAGAGAAATCTAAAAACCTTGGGCATCAAATGAATGCATGGGAAACTGCGTCAGGGATTCCACATGGAGAAAGACACCACAAAATGACCTCTCCTCCAATTTGAAGATATGCTTTCCCCAACAGGCAAAGACATAAAGGTTGAGGAGAACTACATCAGGCTTTTCTCGGCTGTGTGTGTGAAACGCCACTCCCATATATTGGGCCTGGTCAGCCACAACCTGATCTTGACTAGATTAACAAGCCCAGAGTGCAAAATTCATAGTCTTTGAGAACTCAAGAATGCCACCTAAACTGGATTATACCCTAACATGGTTCTCGTATTGAAGGAAGGGGTAAAGGCATAGAAGCTAAAGAAGATTCAACCCGCGGTGCCCCATGTGCCCCAGTCCCATTACCAGGGATGGCAAGCCACGGGTGTCCCTGTCCTGCCAGTGATTCATGCCATGTGTTGTTCGTACGATGAACGTCATGCATCTCTTTTGACTTTTATAGCCTCACATCAGTGAGTTTAGTGAGGCCTTGGGAGTGACCGAGTTATACAAAAATATTCCCTCTTCTCACATAACTGAGAAAGTCAGTTACCTGTTTATTCCCTCAACCCACATCCCTGTCTGGTCCAGGACTGACTTTTAAATAAGTGGGGCTCGGTAAAAAGCTCTCCTGGTCATATCAGTCAGGGGGACACTTTATGTCATTTACATGCTAACCACAGGTTATATTAGATTCCCAAGGTGAGCTTTAAATCACTCTCCAATTAGTGCTTAAGGAGAGCTGTAGGGGAGCTATCACCTCACTCCTCAGTCTCCCTGGCTGCAATGCACCTATCCATTTTATGCTACCTCTTACCTCTTCTTTTCCTGGATCTACCATGACTCTTGGTTTCATCTTCATGGGTATTATTAAGATGCGAGGATCCCGCACAGTGAGTCTAGCCAACGTGGCTATCAGTTCTGAACTAGTACTGCACCGTCTGTAGACTTTCCATGTGGCAGTTGTTGCTGGTGGGCTTGACCGCTTTCCTGGATCCTGTAAGATGGAATCAGCTAAGGTAATTATGTAATCACAAGACTAACTTCAAGCAAAAGTTGAGTCCATGTCTGATGGGGGTCTTCAAACATCGGGGGCCTTGAAATTTAGCCTGCCAGGGTCTGTGAAGGGTAAATCGGGCCCTGTACCCACTGCACCTGGCATCCACTACTTAAAATTGTATTTTTTTTCCACTCAAATTTGAAAATCACATCGATTAATTCCCCTTGTCTCCTAACTTCAGTGGGCTGACAAGAAGGTATTTACTTAAAATATTGACATTTGTCATTAAAGCAATGCATAAAAACGCTATATTCAAAACAAAAACATCTAGACTGACATGAGGTTTTTTGCATGAGTAGACGAAGTCAAAACTAAATGGTGAGACTGACATGCATTTTGTACAAACACAAGGATTACAAACAATATCATATTACAAACTTGCAAGGAAAATATCACACACACACAAACGCCAGTTCCCTAGGAACAGTGTCGTCTGCTGTCATGGTTGTGAAGCAGTCACAGTCCACATGGGGCAAGTGGCTATGGCTGCCGACTGATGATTCCAAAGGTTGTGGGTTCGAGCCCCGCTGCGAACAATGTGTTGTGCACTTGGGCAGGCACTTATTTACCTCACTTGCCTTTGACCCAGCGAGATTTGGAGCTGTTATGGGGAATATTACAATCTAAGTGCTGTAGGATTGTGTGCTTGGCAGCTGTCGGCCCAGATGAAGCGAAATGATTGTGACGATGTCATTGACAGCAGCTTAATAATAATAGGCAACAGCACTGTGATCTTGTAGCCAATATATTATTATTATTATTATCTTATCATGAGGTCATTAGAGGTAATCTGTGTACGATACACCCATATGAGTCTTGGGCCAATGGTCTTCTGAGTATGAAAGTTAATGGTCAACAAAGTATGAATTAAATAAGTGCAGGCGTTTAAAACTTTTTAACCACACAACACACAGACAGAGAAGAACAGACAGACAGACAGCCAATGCTGATCTGCACGCAGAGTATTATGCACACAAAAATTAAAGTCTCACATTCTAAGATCTACACTACTCATGTCTCAGCTCTTGAATAAAGGAATGCATCAACAGAGGCATTTACTTTCGGACCTCCTCTGGGAATCGACCCAGAATTCCTCTCGATCAGAACTAATGAAACGGTCTATGGCGAACCTCTGAGAAAGCTTCTATACAGATTTCCTGTGATGTGATAAAACAAAGGTAATTAAAAACAAAATGAACATATAGGGGTACAAATTTGCTAGGCTTTGAACATATCCATTGGATTCTATAGTAAACAAATTATTGATTCTCTTCATTAATTAAGAACAGGGTAAGACTAAAAGACTTGCACATGGGAATGTGATAGAATGAATTTTCAAACAAACTATAATAGCCAGCGATTGCAAATTGTAGGATTTATTTTTGGGGTGGCCGGGGGACTTCGAAACAGTGGACCTTTTTGGGTTACAAGTGGACTAACCCATACAATGGTCCTTTTGGACTTTCAAACACCTCATCAACCAGAAAAGTGCTATTTTCGTGTCAAAATTTCCAATTTTACCATTTTATCTTAGCTATGAGCCAAATCTAATTTTAACAGCTATGCACGAGACAAACCTTATGTTTGGGGCTTATGTAGCATCCCCCCATCTTGCAGAATGAACATTGAAAGAAATGCCTGTATAACTTATAACGTAAGCGAGACAAACATGTACGCAATTATCAAGCAGGACTGGTATGTGAGTGCACTAAAAAAGAAAATCTAAATGGAGTATATCTTACAGTTTTGAGAAAACAGAGTACTTTTAAGAATCATTCTACCTCCCAGTAGAAATCATTACCATGTGAAAATGAAAAAGTAAAATCTCGCTTGCCATTTTTCAGGAAAATAACAAAAATACTCTATCTTAACATTATATGGGTTCATGTAAATATGTTTACAATACCATATGATAAAATGAAAAAAATAATTACAAGGGACAAGGTCTATCTACCAACAACAAAATATGTTGCCTGAAAACCATTTTAAGAGCCACTGATCAATGGCTTGGCATAATTATTATGTTTGATGGGAATTTGTATTCAAATGGAGCTATTGCACTTATGACCTTCTTGCATTTACACGATGATCTCTGACACACACCACAAAACGGCGAAAAGTGAATTTTGTTTATTAAATTTCCAGTTTTGACAATAATAAGCACAAAAAAAAGTAAACTTCTATGATACCAAAACCATTCATACCATGTGCATTTTCAAGCTATAATCAATTTAATAAAAGCCAAAGACAAGTATTTAAAGATTCTGAAATTTCATTTAATGCTTTCTTAATTACAGTTATCAATACGAGTTTAAAATAATAAATTGGTAATCATTAATGATATTTTTCATTGGGTATGTCATGTTTAGATTAAAATATGTCAGAATCACCATCTTTTATTAAAGAATACCTCGAAAAACATCGGCCAGCAACCAATTCCGCTTTGTGGGAGCACATCGCATATAAAATAGTATTTGAAAATCCTACTTACTGCATAGAATTTATCCCACCAAAGCTGGTCAGATTTGGACTGTAATAGGATGACACGTCTGCTACTTGCAAGGCATCCAGGACGATGGATGAGATAGTGGTCCTCTCAGACGAAACCGTATCAGGTCATCCTTGAGACTAAGGACTTTGATGGAGTTACTCCCATCTTGGATATCAGGAACAAAGAGAGAAAAACACACTTCACAACACTATCAAGTAAACTGTAAAACTTATCGTCTACCATTGTAATTACATTTTCTGTTGTCCTTGAATTGAGGTTCGACACCTTGGTCCTGCGGATTGTATCTTACCCTTTGACCCACCGTTCGTAGCTCAGTTGAAAATAAATACTTGACTTTGCAATTTGAAGGTTCTAGGTTCAAATTGCCAGCTCTGATGTATTGTTGTTATTTTTTTTTTTTTTTTTTTTTTTTTTTTTTTTGAGTTCTTAGTGTATTAAGTTGAAGAATAATGGTTATAAAAACTTGCCTGCACTGGCTTAACCCTAACACGTTACGGGTCGCTCCTGCCACACATCACAGGCAATGCAAGGCACTACGAAAAGTATCTCCAAAAGTCACAGGCAAATAGGCACAATTGTGCATTGGGTTGCCAGTGGTACGTTTTTAGTAGTAATAGTAGCAATGGGTCTCTTGAGGGGAAAACGTCCAACCAGCAACTCGCAGCAGTTGGTTTTCAGCCATCTCCTGGGAAAGCATCCCAGTGGCAACACAAAGCAATGGCTTTTGTGTTGACTTGCGTCCAGGTTCGCAAAATTGGATCATTGATACATATGCCAAATTTGAGTTGGTCCAAAGTAACATCTCGACTTTTGGGAGAACCCGGAAGTACTTGGGGAAAAGAGTGCATGGTGGGAACCAAAGATAGATGGCCGTCTTGATAAGTCGAAAGTCACTCACAGACATCCCACCCGCAAACTCGCGCAGGTTGGTTTTCAGCCATATCCTGAGGGGAAGTGTCCCAGTCGCATGGAGTCCTGCGAGGGGAAAGCATCCAAGGAGAATTCGGCAACTGTGTTAACTAGGATTGCTGTTAATTGCCCGTCAGACATGTTAGGGTTAACTTTTTTGGAGAGTTGTGTCCTATTATTAACATTTAAGCCAATTAGATGCAGGATCCTCTTGGAAAAATTACATGTGCACAAAGTGCATTTAACACATCTATTTTTCCATATTGTTTTATTTTGAAATCTATGGATTATTGAGCAAAGTTTCAAATTAGTGGATGTTCCTCTATACTCAAAGGCTGCATAAACTCAAACTAAAGAGCTCAGAAGTGCAATTAATAGTGGCATAACCGCAAAATTCAGGCCAAATAAACCATTAACTTTTAACAATACCTTGTTCAAAAAACATCCTTCAGTTCTTTCAACACACTCTCATAACAAGATGGGTGCACCCAAATCCAGAGTTGACGCTGCACTTTACTCTATATGTCTCCGACCTGCCCTGATTGGAGTGGGATGAAGAAAGCGCCCTCCACAGGAAATGACAGGCACATGCACCGAGTGGGTACTTGTTTTTGTGTCGAGAATTACTTCCCGTACTGCACCAGATAGATAGGCTTGGCAGCAAAGTTAAACTTACCATAATAAGTGATGCAATTATGAGAATAATTAATAGCCAAACATGTGTATCTCATGTCTAGCTTATAAGTACACCTTTACTGTGATATTTACATCACATGGGTTACATTGGGTATTACATTTCATCACTGAGTTCAGATTGCTTCTTTACCATTAAGTGACGATCTTGCTTAAAAAAGGGAAATAGTAACAATGGTTATGGAGTTTATGATTTGTCTACAAAAAACGAATATAAGAAAAAAAAAAGTTACTACACAGCTACAGAGTGAGACAGGCATAGCATTTGCATTACTTTTTCTAAGATCTCTTTAACTACTCAAATTTCGTTGCAAATTTACAAAATAAACTGTTGAAAACCATCCAACACACTCAATTTCAGAATGTCATTGATCCAAGGAAGAAAGTTATATCTTCTAAGCTGCTCATCTCAAATTCTATCTTACCAGTCTGTTGGTTTGTAAGGTGTGACAATCCCTTGAGTATTTCACCTTGAGGTCCTTAATTTCCATAAATCAACAGTGAGGGATATGTCCTGATAAGCAGTGTTTAGCCACGGCTCTGTGAAAAAGTAAATGATTTTTCCATTCACCTAATAATCTTGAGCAAAAAATTCAAACACTGAAAGGGAGTTTTGTGTCTTTCGAGCATTCTATCCCAGCCATTTTAGCACACTGGTAAACAAGTGAGGTATTACATGAAAAGCAAAATGTATACCTAAGTATTTGAACACCAATTACTGAAAAACAAGGCTAAACTCGTATGTACGCGATGCGTAAACTATGTCCCGCCGAATGTCGCGATCACTAAATGCGATAAATGCCACTCGGTAGGCGGGGGACAATAATCCCCAGATGACCT
>JAMKCH010054244.1:0-12147 GCA_023653785.1 Ophioderma brevispina | reverse complement strand
CTTGCAACCCAAAGTTCACTATGGCCTTGACGGTCCCCTACCAAAAGGAAGGGAGAAGGAAGTGACCAATCAATTCAGCATTTCATCTAACCGTAATTTATATTTCGGATGAATGTAAACAGAACACACAGTTATTGTTCCGGTGAAGAGTAACTTTAACCGCAACTGCTTCCAAATTGGGTATTAAGTTGTATGACAGAATGAGGGACTCCACCCTTAATCGGTATAGATGACCCTCCATAGCTCTATTATCCACAGGAAAACCAGCTGTTTTGTTATAAGAACGTACCCTTAAAACAAAACTTTATTAGAATCACTGTCTTTTAGACGAGTTTCTTGAAGCCAAAGAATAGATGCATTATGGTCAGTTAATCAGGCATTTAACGTTCTTCATAATTGGGTCTAAGCCCTCTGCAATTCCATTTGCAGAATTGCACATTTATTGAATGGTTCACTTTTAAACAGAATTAGAGGACCTCTCCTACTATCACTAATTGTTCTGGTTTTTCAGGGACACAAAGTCCATGCCCTCCTCATCACCTGACAAAAGTGCATGAAACTTGTTATAAAGCTGATCATGATCATGATCCTAGAAATTCTTAATGATTGTGAAGGTTTTAGTAATTACCTGCTTTCTTTGACGAGTCAAATTAGCGTTTTGATTGTAAATGGTATTACCTAGTTTCTTTTGCTTGGTAGAACTAGGTTGCCTTTATTCCGTTCCTCCAGTTTTTATTTTTGTAGACTCTTTCTTTTCTGCGATCTACTTCGGAGTTTAGTGGATGCCTGAAACATCCTTTCACCTTTAGATGAACTAATTGTTCTCTTTACAGGATCTTGCTCGAAATACTACGATATCTACAGCAAAGTCATCTAGTTGCAATATTCTTCTCACTTGTCTTTTTCCTTACCATTTCATCTAAATCTGTTGAGGATGGGCAAAACATCATTAGGTCCAAACAGACTCTGTTTGGGTAAATGGTGTCTTAGAAGTAATTGAGTTTTTGCCACTTTTCACAACATCAACTAATCTTTTGATCTGCAACCGTAGCACAAAAATATTCCTCTGGCCTTTTATAAGTCATGTTACCTGTCACTTTCATTTTTGGATTCCTTTTCCTTCTTCCCATTTAGGACAGGATCCAGAATTTGCAGAGTGATTACCACTGCAATTCACACATTTAGCAGTTCCTTACAATTTGTCTTGTGGCGCCTCTTTGCCATACTTTTCACAACCTTTTCTGACCTTCACATAGTCTTAAAGTGGCCAAAACGTTGCATTTAAAACATCTTGTAGTACTAGTGGATGTAATCCGCTACTTGCACCTGAAGTTAACCCACTTTACGGACTGGGTAAAGTTAGTGCTTGGAAGGTAAGTATAAACGTCCCGTATGATTTTTTTTACCACTCTTGTAATCACTTTTTCTTATAGATGGGTGACATTTTGAGATGCCAACCCACTCAAATATTTCATCAATAAACAATTCTTAATGTCAGACATTTAATTCCACCCTTCTTAGAGTTTTAAAGAGTTCTATGAGGAGTAACTCTAACTGGAACTTGGGAAAGCATGGTAGTCATTTTGGGGGGGGGAGGTTATCCGACTGAATCTTCCGGTCAACCTCCTCCAAAATATCCCCAGACCTAATTTTCTTAATTTGTTCACATCGGCCAGCACTGCCTTCAATACCTTGCTACAGCAAAAGGGGAAAATTTTGAATAGCGGTTTATCATCAGTGCCTTCAATCATTAAGGAGGCCTGATCATCAACTCAGGATGCCGGATCACATCTCTTTTACGTTTAAACAGGATTTTTTTCAAGGGTTTGTTGTTGAGAATTCATACTGAAAAGTATGAGATTCAGCTCCAGAGCTCCCCACCCACCACGGAGCCCAATCCAGGGGGCACAATACATGTAGTGGCAAATCAACCCCCTCACTCCACTTATGTCCAGGATACCCCAAGATAACTAAACAAAAGAAAAAAAAGGCGCCCCTCAATTGACCTATTATCAGCCGCCCGCTAAAGGCCCAGAAGCAATGACGTAACAAGATTTCACATCCACAAATAATCTGTTCTGACCCTCTGGCCGAAAAGTTTTTTGAAAAGGTAAAAAAGGTGACGTCAGTTCAAATTGAGAAATAGTAGAAACTGGAACTTCTGGGCCATATTTTGTGTTGAAATTATTTTAAAGTAAATAATTCAGCAAATATCAGACAAAAAGGTGTGTGAGGCTACTAACTGAGTAATTACAGTACTAATTTTACACCACACCATAGGAATATTTTGACTAGAAGCCACAGTTCAGGGATCGGAACTCATCATTGTCTTCATGCTTCAGTAATTCGAAAACTCCGTGGTCAACTTATGGATTCTTCTTACTGAATGGGATGCAGAGGTCTAGCTCCAAGGTAATCCATAATTAAAGCAACTGAGTCGCTTCGTTAATGAGAATTTTACGTTTAATTAGGGCCATTTTGTACATAAACCAGTGGCAATTAATTTGGTGGTGTGAAACCACAAGGGACATAATTCCCAATGTCTCCAATAAACAATCACCAGCAAAATGAGCTTTCGAGCAAGACGCCACCAGCCGGTTGGTTGCATCAGGTCTAAACAACCTTCGTCTAGGTAGAATTTGAGGCCGAAGCAAGGGGTTGTTTCCACTGCACCGCAGCCATCTTCAACTCAATTGCCAGGATCCTCTCCTCCGACACGAGTCGGGCAACTCACGGCAAACAATTTGTCCCTTTTAGTCGCCTTTTCCGACTGCAGGGAAACCATCGGGCCAATTCTTAACCCCGAACCCGCAGGGAATTTAACAATAAATACAAAACACATCCATACTAAAATTTGTTCTGTTAGGGGATCAAGCATTAAACTCCCTCCATGATTTATCAAAAAAAACCATGGTTTATGTTTTAAGCTATCATAAACACAGAATTCAACTTGTATAGAATGATCAGAATCTAACAATTAAAACAAAAACAAAAACCCATAAAACATACTATTTACATGTATCAATTACATAAGTTAAAAACAATCTCAGATTGATCTAAAACAATTCACGGCATATACAAAGTTCAACCATATCATGTTGGAGCTATCATCAGGTCCTAATTGGACGAGATGTCCGATTTAGTCGCCTCACGACTGCAGGTAAACACAGCAGAATCATCTTCAAGCCCAACCCGCAGGGGGCCCCTATTAGTCGCCAGCGTCTTACGACTGCAGTGGAACACATCGGGCCAATTCTTCCCCGAACCCGCAGGTGTTTTTTTTCTGATTTTAACCTGTTAATATTTTGGCTTTAACTCAAGATCTAACTATTTCTCATTTTGATGCTACAGAATGATATATGTTGCTTACAGTTACGGAAATCATACAATAATCTACTAAGCTATTGTAATTCACAAAATTACTGCCACAACTAAAACCGTAGATCAGATACCAATAAAATTTTGGAATTAAGGTATTTGGTGATGACCTTTTTTACAAAACCCACAAAAAAACCATGTTTAGCTAGGCGTACGCCCCCGGGTTTCGCAATCACCTGGTTTTTTAAAGCACTACGTTGTTTGAAAACAATTCACCTGCTTGTGGGGTGCATGCGTATCCACTAACCAATCAAACTAGATCTGGCCGAGCCCAAGCTACACCACCCACCAAGTTTTGTGACTGTACGACCCCGTACACACCACACACACACGACTGGCATTATATTAATATCATGGTGCTGCCATCTTTAACCCAACCACCACAATCCACCCCATGGCTAAATGTGGCAAATTTATTGTTTGGATTGTGCAAATATTTTGCAGCTTGCTGGTGTACTTTAAAGTAATGTTTACAAATTGCAATTCCCGTATGGAACTTTACATTTTGCGCCACCCTCTCTGTATTCAAATGTATCCAAACATATTTGAAAAGCTAAGTGAAAGTTAATTTTAATTTCTGGTACTGATAGTTCACATACTAATGTTTAACAAGAACATCAAACATCTAGAAGGCTCTAGGTTCATTACCAGAAAATAGCTTCAGCGAGTCGGGCGTTCAGATTCCCGGGTGTGACAGAGAAAAAAGTGAGCACAAGACAGTTTTTTTGGACCTAATTTATAACAAACTCTCTAGTTGCATCTCAAGTTTCATTGTTTTGGGTATTTTAACTATGGTACACTTTATTTAACTTTGAATTAAATAAAGGAAAGCACCTTCTTATATATAGAAATCTTCGCAAATGTTATGTCATGGACGTTATCATGTTTAAATGTCATGGACGTTCAAATTGAATTTATCAACATTCGCATTCCAAGTATAACCATAGGTACGTGCTTATTGCATTTGTTTATCAGTTTGTTTGATGCCATAGAATCTATTTTTTGAAGTTTACATGATGTTTGAATATGTTATTATTTCCAATAACAATTTTAGGTCAAACTTGGGTACAAGGGCGCTTTTCTATTTTTTTCACACACGCTAAATTGAAAAAACCTACTCTTACATATACCCACTATAAAGCAGAACCAATATGTGACATGCTCACTAAACGTGAGCATTCTTATCTTTATTAGTTTTGCCTGTAACATCATTTTAATATTGTCCTCCTTTGCCCATTGAAATGCACAGGGGTCAATGCACATTGTTCCCCCTGTACAATTCAATGGGAGTATTTCCAAGAAATAACTTAGGCCTCCTCACAAACTAAAGGTGATAGAAGGGTGAAACGTCTTGAGCATATAAAACTTATGATTATCTTTCCAGTTGTTAGCCTTTGGAAGGTAGCGTATTTAAAAAAGTGTGTCGAAAATGATTAGAGCGCCCTCGGGCCCCAATTTTGACCTCAAACGGTCATTTTTAAGAATTCTAATTATCAAAATGTCATGAAACTTCAAGAACAATTCTCTGACTAAAACAATTTTAAACTTACCATAATCAAGCCTCCATAATACCCATTTACGGTGGTGTTTCAAATGTGTACAGTCCACGACGTATCGTCCATGACGGTAACGTCCATGACGCTCATTAGCATATTTCAATTGTATAATTATTTTTTTCACATGTTAGTTTCTCCTATATGGTACATTAACTGTATAATGATATGATTATATACTATTGCATGGTATTAGTTAAGGAAAAAAAATTAGTCAAAAAAAAAAAATAAAATGTCATGGACGTTTACAATCATTCGGGAAACTCAGAAGTTAAATTTGAAACTCAAAAAGCGCCCTCTAGATAACTGCTTGATTTAAAAAGTGTAAGTTATAAAAGTTACCTATCGTTGGATTATGTTTAAGAAATGATCCATTTCGTGGTCAATATTAATCGATGTATATCCAGGGCTGAAATATTTGACAGCAACCAATTTTAGAAAATTGCAAAAATCTGTTTTCGTAATTTATGCATTTTTTCAAAAACCATCAAAATACTAAAAACACTGAAAATTCAATCTTAGAATGCAGATTTATACGGATAAGGTATCTTTCTTCCATGTTCAATGGTAGGCCTTAAAATTTTTGCATTAATATGAATTTCATTTTTAGGCTCAAGGGGACATTGCCGTGGAATTGCCCAAATACAAAATTTAGATGACAATCTGAAATTGGCAGCACATTTGAAAAATGGCAGCCCCCCCCCATTGCGTTTTAAACAGATCCCATAATTCAGAAAGCCAAGGTAATTTGAATATGGGTATAGAAATACTCATCATCAACCACCGACTTCATTGTTTTTTGCTGGGACTTCCTTCCCTCAATGCCAGCACAGTTTGACCAGTCTGATGACATAACACAGGATTAAGCCTATAACTACTGTTTATTGGTGCTACTGTCTACCAATCCGACACTGAATAGATTTGTTAATGTTTGGTAGTATCCTTTCCAGACTGGTGTTTCTCAAACGTGACCTCGCTGATCTAAATATTTTTTGATACACTTTTTGTTCTATTTGGTTTGGGAAATCCATTACAATTGTAAGGGCAAGGGTTTTAGAGTACTAAGTGTCCAATAGATAAAAACAAAAAAATGCAACAATTTCAACTTGCAAATGAGGTGTAAACCCATTGTAAACCCCCCAAAGGGGTGAGGGGCTCACCTTTTTTCAGAAAGGGATGTTTGCATGGCCCCAATTTCCATAACTTGGGGGGGGGGCCTTGGGAATTGGTTTTTTCATAAAAGGACATCTTCATCAACACCTCTAGGATTTTTGACATATGCTCTACCGATCGGTCGATGTTTTTTTGTCTCGAGATCTGAAGATTTATTAACCAAACAGCGACAAGCCTGTATCGAACTTCTTGCGACTAACAAAATTTTGGGAAACTTTCAAAGCCGACTCTTGCAAAGTTTGATGCGCAAAGACCCGATTCAGACAATGACTTTCGACTACGGGAATCTAGAGTATTGGGAAAGGAATGCCGACTTTGGCTGACTACACGTGTATACTTTATGTTCAAAAAGCTGCGGGTCAAAATGACTCTCAGCAATTTTTCTCGCGGTTCAAAATGAAAAGTCAAGAGTCCCTGACGTGGGACCTCTGGGTCCATGAAATCGCCTGAATTGAAGCTTTAGAGATGAATATAAGAGACATCCATTTGTTTACTCGTACGGTGCTGTGTGTAAGTCTGATAGCAAACAAGAGCAAGAAATGGCTGAATCGCAGCATCAAGTATTCATGTGTGAGCTTGTAGATTAAGATCTGAAAGGAATCATAGATGCATCTGAAAGCGCTAATACCAAATGGCAGGAAAATACACCGTGAAGATATCCGAGGATTAAGATTTCACACCACTAAATAGATCTGGTCTGGCACCCTCTGGCCGAAAAGTGTTTGGGAAAAAGGTTAAAAAAAGTGACGTCTAAGTTCAAATTGAAAAATAGTAGAAACTGGAACTTCCTGGGCCATATTTTGTGTTAGAAATTATTTAACACCTCTAATGCACACAAAGGCAGCATTTTATAATACCTGCCACATGTATTGATCGAGATCTCGATCACTTGAGCACAGTAAGTGTTAAAGGTAAAAATCAGCAAAATATCATGACAAAAAGGTGTGTGAGGCTTACTACTGAGTAATTACAGTACTAATTTTACACCCATCCCATAGGAATATTTTGACTAGAAGCCACAGTTCAGAGGGGATCGGAACTCATCGTTGTCTTCATGCTTCAGTAGTTCGAAAACTCCGTGGTCAACTTATGGATTCTTCTTGCTGAATGGGATGCAGAGGTCTAGCAGTCCAAGGTAATCCATAATTAAAGCAACTGAGTCGCTTCGTTAATGAGAAATTTACGTTTTAATTAGGGCCATTTTGTACATAAACCAATGGCAATTTATTTGGTACCGGTGTGAAACCACAAGGGTACATAAGTACCCAATATGTCTCCAATAAACAATCACCAGCAAAATGAGTCTTTAGAGGCAAGACGCCACCAGCCGGTTGGTTAAATCCAGGTCTAAACAACCTCTCAACTAGGAGAATTTGAGGCCGAAGCAATGTGTTGTTTCCACTGCACCGCAGCACAGCATCAACTCAATTGCCAGGATCCTCTCCTCCGACACGAGTCGCAACTCACGGCAAACAAGTTGTCCCTTTTAGTCGCCTTTTACGACATGCAGGGAAACACATCGGGCCAATTCTTAACCCCGAACCCGCAGGGAATTTAAACAATAAATACAAAACACATCCCATACTAAAATTTCTGTTAGGGGAATCAAGCTTAAACCTCCATGATTTATAAAAAAAAAACATGGTTTATGTTTAAGCTATCATAAACACAGAAATTAAACTGGTATAGAATGATAAATCTAACAATTAAAAACAAAAAACAAAAACACAAAAAACATACTATTTACATGTATCAATTACATAAGTTAAAAAACAATCTCAGATTGATCTAAAACAATTTCACGGCATATACAAAGTTCAACCAATATCATGTTGGAGCTAGCAGTCAGGTCTAATTGGACGAGATGTCCCATTTAGTCGCCTCTTACGACATGC
The DNA here is from genome assembly GCA_023653785.1 of Ophioderma brevispina. Classification (NCBI taxonomy): domain Eukaryota; kingdom Metazoa; phylum Echinodermata; class Ophiuroidea; order Amphilepidida; family Ophiodermatidae; genus Ophioderma; species Ophioderma brevispina. Next base: position 4,148 of record JAMKCH010054244.1, on the reverse strand, counting down.
AGGGAAACACAGCAGATCAATTCTTCACCCCGAACCCGCAGGGGGCCCCTTTTAGTCGCCTCTTACGACATGCAGGGAAACACATCGGGCCAATTCTTAACCCCGAACCCGCAGGTTTTTTTTTCTGATTTAACCTGTTAAATATTTTGGCTTAACTCAAGAGCTAACTATTTCTCATTTTGAAGCTACAAGAATGAATATAGGTTGCTTAAAGTTACCGGAAAATCATACAATAATCTACTAAGCTATTGTAATTCACAAAATTACTGCTCACACTAAAACAGTATATCAGATACCAATAAAATTTGGAATTAAGGTATGTTGTTGATGACCTTTCCTACAAAACAACAAAAAAACCATGTTACTAGGCGGTACCCCCCAGGTTTCGCAATCACCTGGCTTTTTTAAAGCACTACTTGTTTGAAAACAATTCACCCGGCTTGTGGGGTGCATGCGTATCCACTAACCAATCAAACTTAGATCTGGCCCGGCCCAAGCTACACCCACCCACCAAGTTTTGTGACTGTACGACCCCCGACACACACACACACACACACAGACGTGGCATATTATATTAGATAATCATGTGCTGCATCTTTAAACCAAACCACCACAATCCACCCCCATGGCTAAATGTGGCAAATTTATTGTTTGGATTGTGCAAATATTTTGGAAGCTGCTGGGTGCTACTTTAAAAGTAAATGTTTACAAATGGGCAATTCCACCGTCATGGACGTTACATTTTGCCCACCCTCTCTGTATTCAAAATGTATTCCAACATATTTGAAAGCTAAGGAATTTAATTTTATTTCTGGTACTGATAGTTAACATACTAATGTTTAACAAGAACATCAAACATCTAGAAAGCTCTAGTTCATTAACAAGAAAATAGCTTCAGAAGTCGGCGTCATGGACGTTACGAAAATGGACAAACAGTTTTTTGGACATAATTTATAACCAAAACTCTCTGAAGTTGCAATCTCAAGTTTCATTATTCCTGTTTAGTATTTTAACTATGGTAACACTTTATTTAACTTTGAATTAAAATAAAGGAAAGCACCTTCTTATAATATAGAAAATCTTCCAAATGTATGTCATGGACGTTACATTTGTGTAAATGTCATGGACGTTAAATAATTTGAATTTTCAACATTCGCTCATTCAAAATTAATAACCCATAGGTATGTGCTTATTGCATTGCTTATCAGTTTGTTTGATGCCATAGAATCTATTTTTGAAGTTTACATGATGTTTGAATAGTGTTATTATTTACAATAACAATTTTAGGTCAAACTTGGGTACAAGGGCGCTTTTCTATTTTTTTCACACACGCTAAATTGAAAAAACCTACTCTTACATATACCACTATAAAGATAACCAAATATGTGACATGCTCACTAAACTTGAGCATCTTATCTTTATTAGTTTGCCTGTAACATTCATTTGAATATTGCATAATGTGCCCATTGAAATGCACAGGGGTCAATGCACTTTTCCCCTGTACAATTCAATGGGAGTATTTCCAAGAAATAAACTTTAGGCCTACTCACAAACTAAAGGTGATAGAAGGGTGAAACTTCTTGAGCAGATAAAACTTATGATTATCTTTCCAGTTGTTACCCTTTGGAAGGTAGCGTATTTAAAAAAGTTGCGAAAAATGATGTAGAGCGCCCTTGTGCCCAATTTTGACCTAAAACGGTCATTTTTAAGAATTCTAATTATCAAAATGTCATGAAAACTTCAAGAACAGATTCTCTGACATCAAAAACATAATTTTTAAACATTACCATAATAAACATCCCATAATACCCATTTACGGGGGTGTTTAAATGTGTAACGTCCACGACGTAACGTCCATGACGGTAACGTCCATGACGCTCATTAGCATATTTCTAATTAGTAAAATTATTTTTTTCACATGTTATTATCTCCATATATGTACATTAACATTGTATAATAGATATGATTATAATCTATTGCATGGTAGTGTAGTTACAGGAAAAAATAGTATAAAATGTCATGGACGTTACAATACATTCGTGGAAAATCAGAAGTAAAATTTGAAACTCAAAAAGCGCCCTCTAGATAACTGCATTTGATTTAAAAGTGTAAGTTATAAAAAGTTACCTATCTTGGTATTAGGTTAAGAAATGAATACATTTCAGTGGTCAATATTAATAGATGTATATACAGGACTGAAATATTTGACAGCACCAATTTTAGTAAAAATTGCAAAAATCTGTTGTTCGTAAATTTATTCATTTTTTCAAAAAACCATAAAAAATAAGAAAAACACTGAAAATTCAATATTAGAATGCAGATTTATACAGATAAGGTATCTTTCTTCCATGTTCAATGTAGGCCTAAATTGTTGCATTAAAATGAATTTCAATTTTTAGGCTCAAGGGGACATTGCCGTGGAATTGCCCAAATACAAAGTTTAGAATGAACAATCTGAAATGGCAGTCACATTTGAAAAATGGCAGCCATTGCATTTTAACAGATCCATATGCAAGAAAGCCAAGGGTATTGGATATTAGTATAGAAATAGCTCATCATCAACCACCGACTTCATTGTTGTTGCTGGGACTTCCTTCCCAGCATGCCAGCACAGTTTGACCAGTCTGATGACATAACACAGGAAATTAGCCTATAACGTACTGTTTATTGGTGCTACTGTCTACCAATCCGACACTGAAAATAGATTTGTTAATGTTGGTAGTCATCTTTCAGACTGGTGTTTCTACAAAAGTGACTCGCTTGATCTAAAGATTTTTGATACACTTTTGTTCTATTTGGTTTGGGAAATCCAATACAATGTAAGGGCAAGGGGTTTAGAGTACTAAGTGTCCATATAGAACAAAAAAATTCAACAATTCAAACTTGCAAATGAGGTGTAAACCCATTGTAAACCCCCCAAAGGGGGTGAGGGGCTCAACTTTTTTTCAGAAAGGGATGTGTGCATGGCCCCAATTTCCAAACTTGGGGGGGGGGGGGGGCTTGGGAAGTGGTTTTCAGTAAAAGGACATCTCATCAACACATCTAGGATTTTGAAATATGCTCTACCGATCGGTCGATGTTTTTTGTCTCGAGATCTGAAGATTTATTAACCAAACAGCGACAAGCCTGTATCGAACTTCTTGCGACTAACAAAATTAGTATTGGGAAACTTTCAAAGCCGACTCTTGCAAAGTTTGATGCGCAAAGAGCCACGAGTCAAAATGACTTTCGACTACGGGAATCTAGAGTATTGGGAAAGGAATGCCGACTTTGGCTGACATGACACTTGATATACTTTATGTTCAAAAAGCTGCGGGTCAAAATGACTCTCAGCAATTTTTCTCGCGGGTCAAAATGAAAAGTCAAGAGTCCCTGACGTGGGACCTCGGGTCCATGAAATCCCTGATTGAAGCTGTAAGAGATGAATATAAGCAGACCATCGCATTTTGTTTACTCGTACTGTGCTGTAGTGTAAGTCTGATACAAACAAAAGCAAGGAAATGGCTGAATCGCAGCATCAGTATTCATGCTTTGAGCTTGTAGATGAAGATCTGAAAGGAATCAGAGATGCAGCTCATAGGGCTAATACCAAATGGCAGGTAAAATACACCGTGAAGATATTCGAGGATTATAATTTGACACCGATGACGGCCATCTGCAGGCCGTGTAAAAGTTGCCAAATTCGGAAATGCAAGGAAAATTGTATGTATCTTGCCGACAAAAAAATGGCAAGAAGTCGATTACGGCGATCCATTTTGGACTCCAACATCACTTCCTCAACACAAGAAAGGTTGATTGCTAATTCTTCACAAGTTTTGGACCCTAAGTTACACAAAATTGTTAAACCATGCATGCACGCCATGGCCTACACATGATATAGGCCTGTGTTAGCATCCTGGCTTAGAATGTTCTTTTAACCAATCAGACGACAAAAATCTATATATTCGGTATATAAAACAAATATTGACTGCTTTTTATTTGGAGCATGGTTGTTACGCCTCGGGGCATAGTATGGTTTCGAGATCATCTTGGGCCTATAGTTTCAACCATGCCCCTCATAGCAGTCAATATTTGTATAATGACATATTTTATCCCTTTTTTGGCCAGACACATCTTTACTTTTATTATTTCTTTTTCTATTTTTTTTA
>JAMKCH010054242.1:0-10175 GCA_023653785.1 Ophioderma brevispina | reverse complement strand
TGGGTCAACTGTAATTCAATTGTCCAGATCCGGATATTATATAAATATTTTCTAAATTCTATTTTCCTAAATTCATAATGATAATATTTTTGTCTTATTCCTTGGAATAATTTGAAGGTACAATGCACAACTCTCCTCTGCGCTGGTTTTGTCCCAAATTGACATTCAACCCTTTCCACAAAATTCAGTGCTGAATGGCCTTTAATACCAGGTTACATTCTTGTAAATGCATACAGTGTTACCTTACCGGGTTCAACCCTTTCCATTCATTCATTGATTAGACATCTTCTTCTTTGTTCCTCCATACTGCGGAAATTTTTAGGCATTCTGTCCAGGCAAATAGTAATAAGATTCTTGTTAGGAGTATAAACATTTAGAGTTGTTTTTTTCTTTTTTTGTGAGAGGATACAAAAAAAACTTCAATCTGTATAACCATGACAAATTGCCCTTCATTTTTGACAATCAACATTCATCCCTCAAGTTCCCAAGCAGTTTTATGCGTGGGTATTGCATCCATTTGCCAAAAGAACCAGTTCCAATTTAAATTTCATTTAGTACAATAAGACTAGAAGAGGGCATAACTTCCAACTCCTTTTCTTTCCACAGACATCAAAATCCGTTTTTTTGTCACTCAAAGGTGCCTTCGGACCCAACTATATAAACCACTGCTCTAAATTGCGAATAGAGTCTATTTCTTATCTGAAGTCAATTTCATTAAATTTTTCTTTTTATGAAAATGATCTACGTATCAGTATTTTGGAGTTTTAAAAGTGTTGGGTGTGTAGCGATGCAATTCTTTCAGACACAGAATCACAATCATTTCAGGTGTTAAATGGCCTTAAAAAGCATTCTTTGTTTTAGTCTCTGCCAAACCGGGCTGGGAACTGGGAGTTTGGTTAAACGTTCAGGGATAAAGGTGAGTAACGAATATGAAATTTGAAGTTAAGAAATGATCCGGCCACTTAGAGTTAAACTACGGTGAGCAGGAGTATTGACAGGTTGAAAGGCAAAAAATTGGAAGGGATATTATTTAGCGAAAATTTAGGTATCACTTTCTTTGAAATGACAGGAAGGTGAACCTACATATATTCAAGGCAATTATAACTTGGGGATTCCCTTCTAAAACACACATTTTGCGCCCATTGGCGTTTTTTTTCTCTTTTCTTTTTTTGAAATGACAGGAGAGATTTCATCATCACATTAAACCTTTTAACTTTGGGGATGCATTTTTTACATATTTTTCGCCGACAATTGGCGCCTTTTTTCGTTTTCTTTATTTGAAATGACAGGAAGGTGTAACCTACTTAAATTATAGCTTCTATACTTGGAGATTCAGTAATTAACATTTTTGGCGCCCAATTGGGCGTTTTTCATATTTTTCGTTAGTTGAAATGACTGGAGAGGGGGTGGGGTTTAATGTACATCAAATTCAAGCTCGTAACATAGGGATGCAGTTTTACAATTTTGCACCCGTTGGTCACCTTTTCTATTTTCTTTATTTGAAATGCAGGAAGGTGTACCTAGGTTAAATTAAGCTTATAACTTGGGATTCAGTTTTAACACATTTTGCGCTCAAGTTGGGGCGTTTTTTTTTAATTTTTCTATTTTCTTTATTTGAAATGACAGGAGAGTTTTATGTAAATTAAAAAAAAAAAAAAAAAAAAAAAAAAAAAATTTTTTACATATATTTTGCAGCCCAATTTGGGCGCCTTTCTATTTTTTTATTTGCAATGACAGGAAGGTGTAACCTAGCGTTAAATTGAAGCTTCCAACTAGTGGAGGTCAAAAGGGTGGGCACATACCAATTTCAAACGGGAGATCAGTTGTAAACAAGGTGATTTGGTTCTAATGCATCTTATACTCATGTAATCAAACACCTACTTTAAATCAGTTATATTTCTTTTTTATACATGTTTCTTCTGTATTAAGTGCAACTTCCAACTAGAAAACCATCTACTCCTCTTAAATTCCTTTTTAATGTTGGTTCCTTATTTCTTGTAAAATAAAATTATGCCTGGGTTCGACCCGACACAGTTTTTTTTTTAAATACTTGTTTGCTTTACCCCTTTTTCCTCACCCCCCCCCAGTATGCCGATGCCTATTTCTGTGATTTTGTCTGGAAATCTACAATTCTTTGATAAAAACAGATCACCAAGGATGTAGAAACTCACATAACATTATACCTAGTTGTTTGAATAATCTAAATGATACTATGTGCCCATATGCGCAATTTTGAAACATGACTTCAATAATCTTCTACCTTATTAATTGATTAACTAACCCTGTCCCTGAAAACACATATAACACTCTGGTAATTTAATTATATAAGTTATTTGTGAAAAAGAAACCCAGCTAGGCAGTTTTTCATTTTGTTTTCAACAAAGACCAAAATGCATCCAGATGATATTTGAGACCTCTCAATATTTTCCTCACACCCCAGACCTCAAGATTCTTGATAGAATATTTTGGTGAATTTCTATCTTATTTTCAAATGCCAGATCAAGTATTTTTAACATTTTTTCAACAATGATCTCAACTCAAATAAACCTGAGCCCTAAATATCCTATAAAACTATGCCTAAGGATAATTCACTCACAAGCATTTTGTTTGAATATCCATCAATTCAGTTTCAACAATGACTGTCAGATGACCCCCTTGCTGACCGTTGACTTCTTGACCTTGACTTCTTGACCTTTGATCTTCTTGTCCTTAAACATCCCACATGACACTCTCAAGACTTACTCTAACCCTATTCAATCTTTAGCTTCAAATTATGTTTGGGTAATTTTATGTCCCCTCCCTTAAAAATTTAAAATTTTCAATGCTTTTCTACACCCTGATACTCGACCTATATCTCCTATTAACTGACAGAATTCATACAGTGTTTTCAAATGTGATATTCCTAGTCACAAGGACAATTCTATGCCAACAAAACTTAACTTTTTAGTTTCTTATTTTAGTAATAAGCAAAGACTTTTAACACTTAAAGGATGATTTTACTGAAAGAGCATGTTCTGTTCTGCTGGCTGCCAACAGAACTGATGATTGGGAGGTGTTTCAGCTAAGCCCCTGTGTACAATCGACCCTTGGTAAGCTGTTTGAAATGTCTCCTTTCAATTTGCTTAATTGTTCTGTGAATGAATATTTTCCACATCAGGTTTTCAAATCTGAAGAATTAAAATCACAAAATGTCACTTTGTCAAAGGTTTGATAAGAAAATCGGGCAGAACCATATGTAAACTCACACCACCGCTCTTTCAATTATACATGTAACATATTCTTGTTTTATTTTTGGGCCTTAGGGTTAGGGTAATTGTAAGTGATGAGGCCCTAAAATAAAAAATACTTTGTTTTCTTTTACCAACTTTAAAGGGGGTACATATGAGACCTCTTGCAGAAAATCAACTATTTAATTATATACCAGTCCTAATTAATCTGCATACACTAGAAAACAAAGTTACAATCACTTGCAGTTGAATTTTTGTTCAGCTTTAGAGGAAATCAGCAGTGATTTTGTTGTGAATGACTAATCATTAGATAGTGATTTTACGGATCTCCCAAAATTTGCATCCACAAATAACCAATCAACACAATCTGAAATATAATTATTGTTTTAGTGAATTATTAAGTCAATGTGTCATTAATTGTAATGAATTTAAATAATTGAACAATTATGTACAAGTTGTCTGCAGCTTCAAAATAGTCTAGCAGATTTCATGGGTTCCCATGCACCCCCCTTAAAACTAAATTCTACCATGATTTTTAGAATCTCTACGACATCTACTTAAATAATTTTGATGTTACCAAAATCAAATATTGTCCATAGTTGGCAGTGGTGTTTGTAACCCACCCTTTTTATTGTTAACCCACTCTTTTTATGAAAACACCCTTTTAATTGAAAAGTAATAACCCACCCTTTTTATAATTCATTGGAAATTCTACAGATGTCATACCATTGTTTCTTTTTACCACTTATGTGCAGAATACCTACAGAGTAAGATAATTTCCTATTTTTTAATTAAAATCCACTTTTCCCACAAAAAATGTGTGTATTTGTATTTAAGGGGAACCTGTCTTGTTGGATGTTATGACACTTTATTTTCAAATTGGGAAAACATGATTGCACAGATAATAATTTGCATTTTATTATCAGAACCCACCCTTTATATTTCTGACCCACCCTTTTTACAAAACTACCCTTTATAGCAATAAAATCCAGTAAGTCACCCTTTTATCACTTTTTAAAATTTTTTAAACCCACCCTTTCTAAAGCGTGGGTTACCAACAGTGTTGTCCCACGGGGTCCGTTTGGTGGCCATCTTGGATTAAGAGGGATTAATTGTACAAAGAGGTTCAATTTAGTTGAAAAGTATATCTCAAATGATTCGTCTCACCATAAGGAATCAGAAATATAAAGTTTAGTATACTGTGATGTTCAGTTACAGAGATATGGGTGAACATGTGATAAGGCATGTGTGGTGCAGTGGATCAGCGCTCGTCTCATAAGCATAAGGTTGTGGGTTCGAGCCCCGCTGTCGCTCACATGTGTTTGTGCGACTTGGGCAGGCACTTTACCAACGCTCCTTGCCTCTCTCCACCCAGGAGTATAAATGGGTACCGGCATATGCTGGGAATGCAAAACAGACTCGCTGTGCGGGAGGAGTGGCGAACCCCCCACAGCAACATTATATGAGGGAGTCTGGCCCAAACTCCAATGACAGAGAGGCCACTTCGCCTGCGGGCGTACCATTTGATTTTTGACTTACGAAGTAAGTCTATATAAGACTGCTGAGGTAACTCAAACCTGAGAATGGTGAGTGTAACTTCACCTTAGCTGTAACACAAATTTTGTTAGACAAAAAAATTCAATAATAGTCAATACTCTTGGTTCACTGTAGTGGTCTGGCAACCCCTTTGCCAGACATTGTTAGTAGGGTCTTCTACCAAGAAACAGGGCACCATTTTTGGCAAAGTCCAGGCCATCAAGGCAGTAATGGCAAGTGTGAAGTGACCTAGACCATGTTTGTTTACCAGAACCAGGGCATAGATGTCTATGGCAAAGGTCAGACACTACCACTCTGCCCAGTTCCCTTTCATATAGAAATTAGTATTAGCCTAGTGTTTTACACTAGGAGTAAAATGAAAATTGCAATAACATAATATGATTTGTCACACATAGAGCATGTTACTTTAAATTTAGAAGACATTTTTCCCTGACATTTTCTTGGTATGACATCTAAAAATGATTAATTTCCTTGAAGCCACTTCATTTATGGACGGTTAATAGTTGTGTAGTGTGTATCGGGGGTGTGTGTGCTGTGTGTGTGTGTGCGTGCGTGCGTGTGTGTGTGTGAGAGGAGAGAGAGAGAAAAAAAAATTAGAAATTAAATTTAATGTAAAAATGTAGTACATAATAATTAAAATGTTTCACCAATCAACAAAAACTGGTGTGTTTTTTTAAGATTGCTGGGTATGACAGCCAAACAAAATACATGTACAGGTTTATTAAGGAGGAAGCTGGGGGTGGGACACTGCCAACCTAACAGCAACAGAATGGCATCAACCTTCCGGGTAACCAGAGTGCTACTAGTCTTATTCAAAGACTTAACGTAGGAGGGCGCTCTTACGCATATGAAACGATCACACACAGACTTGACATAAGGTCGGCATGGTCACGAAATATTGAATCTAAATGAATCTGTTATTGGAAATTAACTATTTTGCAGAGGGGGAGATTAATCCACTAACCCCGAAGGATTTTTTGAACTCAATATTTTTTTCCTAAATTATCATGATATTACTAAGATGTATTGAAGAAGATTTAAAATGTGATGTTGCAATTCGCTGAGACGAGGCTGCATAGAAAATAATGTAAGACTTCCCTAAAATGACCATTTGGAAATCCCCATGCCCAAATTGAGCCGAGCGTGTTCGGACCCCCCCCCCCCCCCCCCATAAGGGAAAGCCAAATTGAAAATACCAAGGGCAAAAGTTGCAGGAGATCCAGTTCAGACAAAAAGTTACTTCATTTGACAGGATCAGTGAATAATACTTTTTCATGAAATCTGGGTTGACAGGTGGGGGAAAGTAGGCCTAAATGGTTGATGTGGTGGGGAGGGTGTGTTGAGGCAGTCAACGGTAGCCTAGGTTGGTTAGCTAAAGGAAGGGGAATCCGGGTTTTCAGGAGGGTCAGTTTCAAAGTTAAGGAAAAAACAGGGTTTACGTGGTATATCAGGGATTATTGCATCTCGTGGACCATATCATAGCAATTCACACTATCACAAACTATATATGTGATGTGATAAAGCAAAATGAGTCGGAATCGCTAATACTGATTTAAGATATACAAATAAAGGAGAAAATGTATTTTGTTTCTTTGGTTTTGCCACCCTTCAACTGATCATATCTGTGGAATAATTGGTCAATTTAAATAGGGATTTCAGCAAAATGTAGCTTTTTAAAGGGTGCATACAACTACATCAAAAAGGTAAAAATTGAATCGATCGACTTCAGACTCATTTGCTTGATCGCATCACATATAATGAAGCTGCGGTGTATGTTGTACATTAAATTGTTGTTTTTTTGAAATTGACCTTCAATGAAAAGTTTAAGTTCAATTGGAACCAAATTCTGTCATAGGTGCACCTGGGGGGGATCCCTCATGTTTGATGAGGTCAACGGTCATGTCAAGTCAAGGGTCATGTGAGGTCAATGTTGGAAAAAATAGGATAAAAAATTGTAAAAATTGACCTTCAATTGAAAAGTGAAGTTCAAATTGGTAACCCAACGTTTGGCATATGTGCACCATGGGATCCATCATATGTGATGAGGTCAAAAAAAGTTCCATGTGCCAATGGTTCAAAGTCATGGACGCGCCCACAGCCTAAATTATTTTAATATAGTGAGCGTGATGAAGCCAGTGAACAGTGAAATTCTAGTTTTTTAATGCAACAAACTCTAAAATAGTGCAAAGATGGGTAGAGGTATGAACTATAACATAAGCTCTTCAAAGGTTCTCTGTTCATAAACACATTCAGATACTTTTTTGGGGGGGGCGAGGTCAATATGTTGTGTGGATAAATCAGTGAAAAAGTGACCCTTTGTATATGCTCAGTAATTATAAAAATGGCAATGTCTGACAAAATTGCAATTTAGCTTCATAACATCGATCAGGGTTTAATAACTTTTGACCATTCTGACCATATATCAGGTCATAGAGGATGTCGTTTTTAAAATAAAAATAAATGCATTTACTTTAGGTTTTGGATACCCCTACTGGAAACAAACTTGTTTTTTTTGGTTTGGCATTAAACAATACACAAATTCCACTGGCTATAGGCCTATTTCCCTAAAATCTTTTCGAAAAAAAAAAAACTACATACCTGAGCAATCACTGCAAAAAAGGAGGTTGTCTTAGTTTTGGTAGATCTAGGTGTCCATTAAACTGTTAATTGTTAAGTTAACAGTTAAGGGACGTTTAGGATATGGGGAATTATCACTAGCATGCCATGCCATTATTGCTTGTACATATGAGGTGGTTTCATCTCAAATCTCATTGCACAACTCAAACCATACAACTGGAGACGTAACAGCATCTTGATGCTCTCGTTTTTGTGATAAGGTCATTGATCTTTTAACTGGTCATTGTACAAGGGGCCAAATTTTCAAAATAAATGGATCTTGGCAAATTTGGTATCAAATTGTAGCTATGAGCATGAGCAATCCAGAAAAGTAGAGTTTGCATTATCTAGGATGTTTAGTTAGGTGGTAAAATTAGGGGGAAAGTTACCTTTTATCAAATTTGTATTGTTTTGTATGGGAATTAGGGACTAATCCTCTCTTTCCTAACCGATGAACCAAAATGGAAGATCTGAAATCATGGAAACTGTACATTTCCAGATTGCTCATGCTCATACCAACAATTTGACACCAAAGATTGAAGCATTTTGAAAATTTGGCCCCCTGTAGAATGACCAATCAAAAGGTCAATGACCTTTATCACATTTTCAGCCATATCTCTGTAACTGAACATCACAGATATGTCAAACTTTATATTTTCTGATTCCTTATGCTGAGACAAATCATTTGAGATACTTTTCAACTAAATTGAACCACTTTGTGCGATTAATCCCTATTAATCCAAGATGGCCGCCAAACGGACCCCGTGGGACAATATTTGATTTTGGTAACATCAAAATTCTTTAAATAGTAGATGTTGTAGAGATTCTAAAAATCATGTTAGAATTTAGTTTTAAGGGGGTGCATGGGAACCCATATAATTTGCTATAAAAAGGCTTGAAAACAGAGGTGATTAGAATATAGTAAGAATCACAGTCTAAAACTAGATATAGCTGTGGTCAAAGACCATGAAACCAGCCGCGGATAGCTTCAAACCCAAGCCTAAAACTAACCCCAGCTTCGAAACCTAGCCCCAGCTTCGAAACTTAGCCTAGCTTCGAAACCCAACCATATCTAGATCTGGAGACAGATCTGAGCACAGTCGAGGTAGTGACCTTTGACCATAAACGACCTTCGATCTCGAAAATATTTAAACATATTTGGATTGTCATAAGGATCATATTAAATTTCTGTCCATTAGTAGCATTTTGAAAATTTGACCTTTGACCTCTTAATGACGTTTGTTCTAAAAAATATTTTCAACATGATCAGGATGTCATAAGGATCATTTCAGTTAAATATCAGCTCAATCGGATGATTTTGAAAAAAATGACCTTTGACCTCTTAATGACCTTTGATCTCAAAAATATTTCAACATGTTGAGGATGTCATAAGGATCATTTCAGTTAAATTTCAGCTCAATTGGAGCATTTTGAAAATTTGATCTTTGACATCTTAATGACCTTTGATCGCCAAAATATTTCAAATATGTTTAGAATATCATAAAGATCATTTCAGTTTAATTTCAGCTCAATCGGAGGATTTAAAAAAAAATGACCTTTGACCACTTAATGACCTTTGATCTCGAAAATATTTCAACATGTTTAGGATGTCATAAGGATCATTTCAGCAAAATTTCAGCTCAATCGGAGCATTTTGAAAGCTTGACCTTTGACCCTTGAATGACCTCCATTAACTTGTATGGAATTGATAACATGCACCAGTACAAGTAGCACCAATCTACCAATCAGAAGACCTATGTCCGTATTTGTCTTTTTAATTTTCTCATTTTTATTTTTTTTTACAATTAATAAAGAGTGGTAATCTATTATAACCATGCTACGCTACAAAATCAACTTTAATATTCTTTTTGTTTTATTTCGCATTTTCTTGACTAAGGAGAAAAACATAGAACCGCCATACATAAGCCATCTAAATTGAAACCTTCCCCGGGAAATGTAACCGCACTGAAGTACGATTTTTTTGCATTCATCAATCGAGTAAAAAGATTTTATTTTGTTTTTTGACGTGATTTGCTGGACTCGCCAGACAATAATACTTTAATTTCAAACAACCCAAGGGTGACTTGACCGGAAGGAATTGAAAGGGAGCGCTGCAATTAAATATAAATCCCCCTACAATAAAGTACAGGACTATATTATAGGTGAAGCGGAGTTGTGACCTTACATACGTGTACGTTTAGAAACCAATTCCTAATATCTCCTATATCGATTGTTAATCCTCATGTAAGTAGATTTAACCTTTTCTTCGAAATGAATGTAAGGCTTTACCAGCTAAAGAAATTCTGGCTCTTGCAGACCCAAGGTTAGGGGCATTCATACTGGCGTAAGACAGGGCGAGCGAGGCGACGAAGCGAGTGAAAACCGAACCCCCCTTACCCGATTTTGCACAAAATGCCCCCTATCTCTGCCCAGGTGACCTTGAAACACTATCTGTGTACACCTAATATGAAGCATGATTCAGGGGTCCTTATGACCCATTTTGGTGTTTATAGCTCTTGAATTGCGGGAGAAGGATTTTCTAGATTTTGCACCAAAAAATTAATATTTCTCTTCAAATTCACTTGAACCCAAATCTGTGTACACCCTATTTGAGGGCTGGGTCAGTGGTCCTCTGGATTGAATTTGGCTTAAATTGGCCCAAGCGTTTGGCACTAGAAGCATTTTTAAGCTTTCAGCGACGGACGTGTTGCCAGAAGAAGAAGAAGAAACAGACCAAATACAAGAACCAGCCGTGCTACGCACACGGCTGGTTAA